>CAUYQV010175593.1:0-11212 GCA_963574575.1 Galagoides demidoff
AATGACATGAAGGCTGTGTTGATCAGTTTGATGGAAGTATTTCAGATTGCATGTGAAAACCCCACACTGTACCCCAGAAGTGTATTAATGTGTACATAGTTATCATTCAATAAAAAAATTAAAAAAAAAAAAAAAAGAATAGATCTTTCCCACTCAGGCAACTGACACACACTCATCTCCTCTGGAAACACCCTTAAAGACACACCTAGAAATAAACTTTTAGCAACTCTCCAGGTAATTCTTAATCCAGTCAAGTTCACACCTAAAATTAACCATCACAAGTCCACTCCTCATCAACTTGGCACCTCATACACATCTTAATCTCAAAAAATGCAGTAACAAGCTAATAGTTCTGTGTAACACGATGCAACTATTCTGTGTACGATGGAAAATGTGCTAATCTCTTCCCCAGAAGAAGAAGTAAAGTCTTTGGGTGATGTTACTCTTCTCCTGATATTTTATAACTTAAATATTGTGATGTAAAATTAACAATAAATACCAATATGAGGTCAATAAATCTTATATCACATAGTAAAGGGATGAGACAGGGACAAAAACAAAGATATTTTCTTGCTATTGTATATATGCATCCACAAACATATTCATAACAAAATACGGAGAGGAACTCATGACCATACAGACCTCCTTGTCTCCATTACTGGTGATGTGGTTGGAGCTGGTATTTATAACCACCTTTATCTACTATATCTACTGCATTCCCTTTGACTTCAGTACTCACTTGAGCTGGTTTGGATTCTCAACCTCGGTGAAAGGCTGGGTGCCTGAAGCCTTCACTCCTAAAGAGTCTGGGCCATTCATGGTCTTGACTGGGTTGGGTTATTGTAATTTCTCATTGGCCTTAATCACACAGCATAGTAATTCTAAGAAGCCAGCTAAGGGAGCTCCCATGCTCCAGTAGTCCAGACGTACTCTTTCTTATTCCATTGTGGAGGCATAGTCCAATTTTTCCTGGGAGTCTGGATCAATCACCCAGTCAATCCTGTAACTCCCTTCTTGACCTGTTGACTCAAAGGAATGAAGACCCCAAGTAGTTGCTCAGCCATCTAACTTCCGGTACAGTGGAATCGTTATTGTAATTCATGGTGGAGAATTCCTCCCTCTGAAACTAAGATGTTTAGGCCAGAAGAGAATAAAGTTATAGGAACAGAAAACAAAAATGTTGGGTCACTAGAGGTAATGCTGAGTGGTAGCACTCCCATTTCCACCCCTTACTTCTAGGACCTGTGAATTTTGACTGTGGGAGAATCAGTACCATATAAGAAATGCTGATTCAGAGCATAGACAGCCTTCTGGAGAACCTTCCCCAGCTCTACAGAGTATGGCCACACAGCTGGCATTGGGACCATGACTTCAAAAGACTATTTCACCATTCTACTGAGTCAGCCGCTTTAGAATAATGAGAAACATGATAAAGTGAGTAAAACTAGCAAGTTCCATAAACATGAGCCCATTACCATACTTCTTTGGATTTGAAGTGAATTCCTTGGTCAGAAGCAGTGCCGGGCAGAATACCATGCAGTGGATAAGGCCAGTGTAATCACTCAGCTACCAGATGGTTGGCTGACCACTCTGAGGAATGGTGCCATAGGGGCTTCATATTGGTCTCTGCTGCTGCTGGAAGACTGAGCACTCGGCCAGGTTGGACTTAGTGAGAAGTCCATGTTGCTGGGCCCATGCATGACCTCCATCCCTGCCACCATGGCCACTTTGTTCATGAGTCCATTAGGCAATAGCAGGGATGGCTAGGGAAAGAGGCTGACTAGTATTTACAGATTTAGGCATTTTATCTACCTGATCATTAAAGTCTTCCTCTACTGGGTCATCCTTCTGTGAGCATAAACATAAGGCACAAATGTCTTCACATCCTTTGCCCACACAGAGATCTATCCATATATCTCTTCCTCAAATGTCTTTGTCACAAATATTCCAATCATGTTTCTTCCAAGTCCCTGCTCATCCAGCCAAACCCACAGCTTACAGCCCATGAATCAGAACACAATCGAACATCTTGCCATTTCTCTTTGAAAGCCAAGCACCCAGCCAGGTGCGTGGCTCAAAGTTCTGACTGCTGGGAAGATTCCCCTTCACCACTATCCTTAAGGGATTCCCTAGAAAGGGGCTGTAGTGCTATAGCTTTCCCCTTGGGGGATGGGGGTGGGATGGCCTGCATATTGTGCAGAACCATCATAAACAAGGCCCAAGTCTTCTTTTCCTCTGTCAGCTGACCATAGGGCACTCCCCATGAGGCCACAGGTGCAGGCTGTGGGAGGGAGGCCGTGCAGCAGCAGTGAGGATCATGGGCATTTGGGCCACTTCTTCAGGTAACTTACTTGTGTCTTCAGGGCCTGCGTAGGCCCGATCACATGTGCCCACTTCTGTCTGGTGAGGGAGTGCTGCCGTGCACACCCAACTTGATGGCTTGGTGAATGACATAATACCCAGAAATAATCCTTTGCCAATTCTCTAGTTAATCCTTAATTCAGTCCAAGTGACCTCTAAAATTAAACATCACAGTAACTTTCAAGGACATGTGCAACGAGTCTGGTTGGTTAGAAGCCTCTCTGCAACAGACCTGGGAGTTGTGACTTTGTGTGGATGAGACAGACAACAGTGGTTGTCCACAGGAGAGGGAGAGCAGATGGCGTGAAAGGAACCTAAGGTCCCTTGTCACATTTTTAGTGCTCACTTAAAACCAATACGAAATTGTTGAGTTGGAAAGGACCCTAAGGGGTGATATTATCTCCCATATTCTAAGTGCCAGCAGCCTGCCAGGCTGATGCGATACCGCGTCATTGCAAAAGGAAGAAAATCTTTTCATGAATGTTGCTGGGTTTTTGATGTTTGGGGCTGGGTTGTTTGAAACTGGCATTATATTAAAATACTTTCAAACAAACAAGACCTAATTTTTTTTTTTTTTTTTTTTTTTGCGGTTTTTGGCCAGGGCCGGTTTTGAACCCACCACCTCCAGTATACCTGGCCAGCGCCCTACTCTTCTGAGTCACAGGCACCGCCCAAGACCTGATTTTTATTTATCAGCTCTACTGAAACTGTTTTTAGGTTGTACAACTATATAAATCCTTTGAAAGGTGAGCAGATCATGAGCCAAGGTTTTAATCCACTTTAACTGAAATAGTCTCTGGATCAGTGAGCAAGTCGGTGGCGACTGTGGAGGCCGGCAAGGCATCGGGTGTCTTGAAAAGAGAGAGACAGTGGAGATGGGTAATGATTTGCATTCTTATAGCACCTCACAGGTTACAAAACACATTTGCATTCATTATTCTTAAACACTTGCATCATCCTTTAGAGCTGTATTTTGTCCCATTTACAGAAAAGAAAAACTGAGATTCAGGTGAGGTGCATGTGCGTATGTATTACTGTTTGTAGAAAATCATAAAACTTGTAAGCTCTGGAATTTACAGATTCTCTACCCTAGCATCTTCATCTTATGAGTAGAAAATCTGGGCCTCTCCCCACCTTCCCATGCTGCCCATCTTAGAGGGTAAGGGTTTAAGGCCTGATGGCCTGTGATCCGCAGTGACAGAGTAACAATCCCGGCATGGAATCCAGACTCCCCGACTTCCCATCAGAGGATTTTTTTCTGAGACCCAAGACAAGGCAATGTACGACTGCTGGCAGTGTGGATGTGCCCCAGGCCAAGGATTGAAAAATAGCATGATGATTAGAAAAAGCAGCAGAGCTGGTGATACCCAGGAGACCATTCTGAGTTCACGTTCACCACCCAGTCAGAAATGGCTCCACCATGCAGACACAAAAACTACATTAACTGGAGTCTTTGTTTTATGATTGTGTGTTCCCTGAGAAATTGTATCCCAAAGATAAAACTGATATGCAGGAAGTGCTACGTGTATCCACACACCTGTGGAAAAAGAAAAGGCAGCAGGATTGAACAGAGGGAGAAATGGCCCTGTGATGTCTTGACAAGAGCCACAGCCAACCCCACAGGGAGCTCTGCTAAAGGTGGAATAGCCCTGGAAGGTTACCCTGGGGCCAGAGTACAGGCCTCTGTATCCCAGCATTGTCTGTCTAGTTGGGCACAGGCGATCTCTAGCTGAAATTAATTCCCAGAGAGGGCCCGCAAGGGTTGCTGTGGCTGGCAGTACTCCCTACAGCTAAGGGACAAGCTTGCTGGTCCCAAAGGGGATCTAGGTGACATATCTCAGTGTCCACTATAATGAAATAAACAAACAGAAAAAAAAAATGAACACAATTTATTGCTGTGACCTGTATCATCTTTCATTAACTTGGCTCCAGATGCTAAAAAATCCTTGGATGCTTTCTTTACTGATTACATGGTGTGGTACATATTCAGCACTTAGACCTGTTCCTTCAATTATACACGTTCATTTAACAACTGCCTTTTCAGGGGCTGCACGTTGAGTCACAGGAAGCACCTGGAACTCACTGACAACTCCATTCTCTGTGGGGTTGTTTGTTTGTTTAGGCAGAGTCTCACTGTGTCCCCCTTTCTTGATCATGGGCCTCCTGCTCCTGTAAGGAAGAGGAGACACAGGAGCATGACAATAAACTGTAAAAAGGTGTTGCACTGTGGCAGCACTCTGCTCTGGCTTGAGTTTTTATTTTCTTGGAATGGAGATGCATATAAATCATTGCTTGTGGGTTTTTTTTTTTTTTTCTTTGAGACAGAGCCTCAAGCTGTCACTCTGGGCGGAATGCCATGACATCACAGCTCACAGCAACCTCCAACTCCTAGGCTCAAGCGATTCTCCTACCTCTGCCTCCCAAGTAGCTGGGACTACAGGTGCCCGCCACAATGCCCGGTTATTTTTTGGTTGCAGCTGTCATTGTTGTTTGGCAGGCCTGGGCTGGATTCGAACCTGCCACCTCAGGTGTATGTGGCTGGTGTCTTAGCCGCTTGAGCCACAGGTGCCGAGCCCATTGCTTGTGTTTAGACATATTTTTATTTTGTGGGCCATTTTAATGAGTAAAGCTATTAATTCATTCTATGTAGCTATAGTCAAATATGAGCCGGAAAAAGTGCACAGTCCATTATTTATTACAAGTTCCTAAATCTCCTTTATTACCAGGAGAGCATTTGCCCCTCACAAATGAGAGCAACCTCTTCCCGTGGAGGTGAGCGTGGCATGAGCAGGGTGCTGGGGTTTAAAAGGATGTCTATTATTTTTGACTACCCACCATTCACTCCCCTTTTTTCTGGGACTGGTGTCCAGTCTTTCCCTAGGAGCAAGCCTCCCTACCATTCCTCGCCATGTGGGACATCACAGTGCCTTTCCCTTCCCACGGCCAAGGGCAAGCATGGGAGATCCCACTCAGACTAGTCCACCTCTGTCTCCAGGGAATTTATAAGAGAAAACGGCTGGAGCTTATTCATCTTTTTTGCTGGTTGTCCAAATAAACATTCCATTAGTTGCTACTGTCTAATTGTTTTGTTCCAGACCTTTTGAAGCCTCATTGGCTAACAGTCTTTCTGATTTTGTAAGAGACCCTGTACTCTGCTAATGAATTGCCTTTTCTTTTTTAATTTAACGAAGGTTGGTTTGCATCATATAATACTAGCTAGTGAAATGACTAGATTCTTTTAACTAATCAATATCTTCTCTAGAACTAAGACCTTGAAAAATATGTTTGCTTTTAATGAGACCTTGAAAAATACACTTGCTTATCTTACGCTTGGTTTCTTCGTTTGGGAGATTTTTTAAGAAAGGCTGAAGGGGGAGACCCCAAATAAAGATACCATCACTAAATCCTTAAAAGAAAGTATGGGGTGGCATTTGTGGCTCAAAGGAGTAGGACGCCAGCCCCATATGCTGGAGGTGGCTTCAAAACCAGCCCCAGCCAAAAAAAAAACTGCAAAATAAAAAAAGAAAGTTTGTTGTAACTATAACATATATTTTATCTCAAGCCAGGCTTGAGATAACCAGAAAAATCTCTGGTTAACTGATGTTTGATTTAAAATGCCTATACCACCTTTCAACAGTGATATCGTGAGCATGAAACTTCACTGTATCCAAACTGGTCTATTGAGCTGAAATTCTGGAGAGTTTGGGTTTTGCTGTTAGAAAGCTGCAATGTCATTTGCTTAGGTGTTTGCGTGCCCCCTGCTATAGACTAGTTAGTGGGCATTAAGAAACACATTATCTCAGGCGAGATAGGATGTGGAGGAAAGGTCCAATAACAAAAATAATATCTCCAAACCGCTGAGCTGGAGTAAAGTTCAATTTAACAATCCTTTATTGAGTTTCTACCATGTGCATCTTGGAGCAGTTTTAAAGTCAATAACACAAAGTCCGGCTTTAAATAACTTGCAAGATGCATATGAAAATTCAGGATTGTTAAACAAAATAAAGCAAGGAATTAAGTGTGGGCTTGATGAAAGAGGTAGCATTTGACTTCGGATTTGATGAATAAGTAAGATAACAGCAGATAAATCAAAAAGGACTGAATTTCCAGATATAAGGAATTACATTGCTTGCAAAATACAGTTCTCTGGATTACCTGGTGTATGTAGAAAAGTAACGACAGATCAAATTGCAGGAATAGAGGGGCATCATCCTGAAAAGGGCCCTACCTGCCTCAGTGATGCTCTTCCATGCCATTCTTCTTTCAATAAGACAAAGGTGTCTACAAGATTGCACTTGAACAGGTGATTCTAATTCCCTGGAAGTGGAAGCTGGGCTGTAGAAAATAACTCAGCCCCTTTGCCACTAGGCAAAAAAATCAACTCAAGATATATTATCATAAACTTAAACAAGAAAGTTTAACTATAAAGCTTCTAGAATAGAAAAGTGTTCATGACTTTGGAGTAGACAATGATTTCTTAGACAAGGTACAAAACCATTAAAGCCTTGAACAACTAACCTTTAACAATCAAACACTTGATACTGAAAAGGATTATCAAAATATGAAAAGAAAGCCTCAGACTTGGATAGAATAATAACAGTCTCTATTTCTGAAAACTGACTTTTATTCATACATAATTCCCACAATCCAATAACAAAAAGACAAACAATGATAAAGCATGAGTAATAGTTTTGGACTAACATTTTACAAAAGAAGATACAGACTAACTCACCAGTACATGAAACATCACTCCCAGCGTGTTTATTTATAATAGCCAAAAACTGGAAATAACTCAGAAGAATGTATAAACAAAATTGTGGTATATGAAGTGAAATGCTTCTTAACAATAAATAAGAATGAAGCACTGCAGAATGTATCCAACTTTTGGGTCTCAGGACCACTTTTCACTTCAAAAGATAATCAATGACTCCAAAGAGTTTTCCTTCTGTGTCTCACGGCTATTGGTATTTACCATATTAGAAATTCAAACTGATTTAAAAACATGTATTCACTTATTCACTTTAACATAGCAATAATAATCTTATTATATGTTAACATAAGTGAAATGTTTTAATGAACATAACTATATTTGTCAAAAAAACATTTAGTGAGAAAATGCTGCTTTATTTGGGGGGAATCTATTTACTGTCTATCTCAATAATAGACTTTTAGAGTGTACTCCCGGCTTCATCATTCAATCTGTTGTACTATGTGAGTTACTATGAAAGTTTTGGGATACACAAGCATCCAAAAACATAAAATCTGCACAGACATAAACAAATGACGACCTCCTAGCAGCACTGATAAGCCAATCAAGTTGAAAATTTGAATCAGAAAGAATGCTGCCTACCATGTTCCTTAGAAGTGGAATGATGGACCATAGCACTGTCTTGAAACTTAAATAGTGACCTTACATATCATAGTTCAGTTAGCCCGAGGAAAACTATATCGTATACTTGAATAAGAATAAATCAAATAAGAATGACAAAAATAAATAGTACTTTAATTATAAAACTAATTTTGACCTCCTCATGGATACCCTAAAAGTGTCCTAGGGATTCCCAGGCGTTCACCCTGGGAATCACTAAATTATTAATATACACAAGAGCTCAATGAATTTTAAAAACATTTTTGAGCAAAAGAAACAAACACAAAAAGTAATACAGTATTAGTTCCTTTATATGAAGTTTTAAAGTAAACATAACTAATTTATGGTGATGGAAATCAGAACAGCTCTGGTCTGATGGGAGGTTCTCCATTCTCAATTGACTGGAAAATGGAACAATGGAACTTTTACTAGAAACATTTTATATCTTGATTTGGGTGGCTGTTACACCAGTGAGAACATTGATTCATTCTGCGTTTGATTAAAACACATACAAATGCATGCTTAAAATTTGTGTATCTCACTATGATTGCCTCAATTTAAAAAAATTAAGATAAAACAAAAAAAAAAATACTAGGCAAGAGTAGACTGTAAGTTGAATGGAAATATGATTGGAGTTCAAATTGTTCTAAGGTCTCTTAGAATGAAGGTAAAGATATTTAATTAATCTTTTCACTTTTAAAATTTAATGTGCATATTAAAATGTCTAATTGTTTAAAGACATTTAACAATTCCGGAATAGTGGCAGGGTGAGATTGACACTGGTGCGTGTGGTGGGAAGGTAGCACACTTGCGGGCCCTTGAAATCTCAATATCGTCAGGATAAGCAGGCTGGCAGAGGCAGGAAAAAATACCAAATAACCTGATAAAAATGACATTGCCGTGGCACATTGACATTTCTTATCCAGATGTCATGTTCATTTGTATGAATTTACACATTTCCCTTTGAACAAATTCACCTCTAAGGCTTTTCCAGTTAACTCAGGGACCAATTCCAAATAAATTCTTACTTGAAGGAGAAAAAAAAATCACAACATAGACAAATATATAATCATAATGTACACACAAATATTTACCTCTAATTTCTTCTTTTTTTTTCTCTCCTTCAAAATGTAAATGCCAAACCCTTGGTTTATCTGAGATTCTCTAGTGTAGCTAAGGGTTTGGCTTAAAAATGCTTTCAGCTGAGATGAAAGAGCCCCCCCACCACCCATTAACAGTTAAGAACCAGATAAATAAATCCTCCACTCCCTTCAGCTCACTCAGTCTCTGGGTCTGACTACCCCACCGCCTCCCTCCTCTTTCCAAGTGTTTGCCTCATTAATAGATTCATTTGATATTTTCTCTGGGATTTTGCCACCTTAGTTGGGTGTCTTGGGACAAACAGCTTATCAGGATAGGGGTTCTTCTCAGATGGTAGATCCTGGCTGGTGTTAGCAGCAGCTCCCTCCCTGGAGAGCCCTGATAAGTCCTTAATTAGCGGGTTAGCGGAAGAGGGAGCCTCCCAGATGGTATCAGGAAGGTAAATGAGTACTTCCAGCTACTCACCTTTCACAGCAGACTGAAGGAGGAGAAATGAATCCCAAAAGACAACTCGAGGAAGAAAGCTTGCAAGTAGAAGAGCCCTGTGAATCTTTAGAGGATTTTTCTTTTCAGTTATTTCTTTATTATAAAGAAAAGCATACACATGCGAGAATTATGATGGAGTGCCACGTGAAGAGATCAAACATTCAATTTCCTTTCTATTTGTCTTTCTGGGGTAATATACCTTATTTCTCTATGCATGTTTTCCTATAGAAAAGATTTACAATTGGGGTGGCTGAGAGATTCTGTAGGGATCAGGGTGTCCAAGAGCACTCCAGGGAACACTGGACACTACTAGACACTACTAGACACTACACTTAGAAATTCTAGTACATCCCATGTTGTTTCAAAATTAATCCCACCTAATCACGGTCTTATTGACAGGAAAGCCTGGCATCCCATTCAGTCTCATAAGGGTCATAGTGCCCTGTGGCCCAAAAAGTCTTTCCTCCCAGCAAAAGGAATCTCTAAACCAAAAAGGCTTATGTCCCGTTGTTTTCAACGATTCCAGAATACCTCGCCTTAAGCTAAGATATTGATACCAGAATTTCGCTCTTCAGTAGGTCCTTGGCCTCGGGGATTCGAAGAATGAACCCACCAACCACAGATCAGTGGTAAGATAGGACTTTTATTAAAAGAAGTAAAAAGCACCAGCACTTCTGGAAGGAGGAAAGAACTGAAGAACTCTCTCTGGAGTCTCCACACGGGCTCTTTTATCTAGGGGTTTTAAGTCTAGAGGATTACACGTGGCTGGCAGTTAGTCCTTCATAGTCTTTGTCCCTGAGAAGGGATTAGGGTGTGTGCTCTAAGAAAATAGAATGGACCAATTACACCTCAAGGATATTTCCTAGTTATCTCTGAATGCTTTGATCTCCATGCTAACGATGGACCAACCCTCAGGAGAATAAAAAAGAACAGGCCTTCCTGTACCCTGTGGACTATCCTAGCACCAGTCATAGCTTTAGTTATCTAAATCGGGTAGTTAATCCCATGGGGCCTCAGGCACAGAGTAGATTTCAGCAGAAGGAATTGTTCTGAGTTATTAAGGTAACACCATTTACAAGGGGACAAGTCTGTTATTTACTTCTTCAGAATGTTCAAACTCCTTTTTTTTTTTTACATTTCTTCATTTGCTTCTGATAACACTGCTAGGATCCCAGTGTTGCCATATCCATTTCATTAACGAGAAAGGAGGGCAGAATGTTTGAATGACGGGCCTTGTAGTGAGCATCTTCTCAGGCACAGCTTGGGACTCCAACCTGGGGGGTGCTAGTCCAGATCCAACCATTTTCAACAGTAGCAATTGTTCTATTAAGATTTATAGAGCACTAGGAAAGTGTCACGTACCCTGTTCGGTGTCCCCAAGAGACAGCTCTCTTGTTTTCACAACCCAGTGGCCCCTGACCCAAAAATCTCAGAAAACATTCTCAGAACATTTAGCATATTCTACTTTCCTGGTACTTTTCATAGCTTTCTCCCACGGCCCTGTGATTCTCGTGATCCTGTGATTTCCTCAAAATCAAGCACTGTATCTTACTCAACTTTGTACCTTCATCACCCAGCCCCGGACCCCAGGAGATAAGGGATGTGTTGAATAAATGAATAGCTATCCTAATTTAATACACCCAGACACACATAATGTTAAAATAGAGGCATGGGCTCGGCGCCTGTGGCTCAAATGGCTAAGGCGCCAGCCACGTACACCTAAGGTGGCGGGTTCGAATCCCCAGCCCGGACCCGCCAAACAACAATGATGGCTGCAACCAAAAAATGGCCGGGCGTTGTGGCGGGCACCTGTGGTCCCAGCTGCTTGGGAGGCGGAGGCAGGAGACTCGCTTGACCCCAGGAGTTGGAGGTTGCTATGAGCTGTGATGCCATGGT
>CAUYQV010175595.1:0-18156 GCA_963574575.1 Galagoides demidoff
GGGCGCCTGTGGTCCCAGCTACTTGGGAGGCGGAGGCAGGAGACTCGCTTGAGCCCAGGAGTTGGAGGTTGCTATGAGCTGTGATGCCATGGCACTCTACCCAGGAGGATAGCTTGAGGCTCTGTCTCAAAAAAAAAGAAATGAAAACAGGGTGGCACCTGTGGCCCAGTGGGTAGGGCACCAGCCCCATATACTGTGGGTGGTGGGTTTGAACCCAGTCCCAGACAAACAGCAATAAAAAAAATAGCCAGGCATGCTGGTGGGCGTCTGTAGTCACAGCTACTTCAGAAGCCTAAGCAAGAGAATTGCCTCCCAGGAGTTAGAGGTTGCTATGAGCTGTGACGCCACAGTAATCTACTGAGGGCGATAAAGTGAGACTCTGTCTCTAAAAAAAAAAAAAAAAATGGAGCAGTGCCTGTGGCCCAGTGGGTAGGGCACCAGCCACACATACTGAGGTTGGTGGGTTCAAACCCAGTGCTGGCAGAACTGGCATTGTGGTAGGTGCCTGTGGTCCCAGCTGCTCAGGATACCAAGGCAAGAGAATCTACTAAGTCCAAGAGCTGCAGGTTGCTGTGAGCTGTGACGCCACACCACTCTACTGAGGACCACAGAGTGAGACTCTGTCTCTAAAACAAACAAACAACAACAACAAAAAAAAACCAAAACCGATTACCATAGAGTATTCATTTGTATTATAATACAGTTAAATAATTATTATAAATTACATATGTAATGTGTATGGATCACATGTTTGTTTTCCTACTTGAGTTTGCTGACGGCAATAAGATGTATTGCTTCATTTAATCTTCATAGCAACCCTATGAGTTAGGCACTAATATTTTACCATTTTATAAATTTGTCACCAGTATTTATCATTTTACCAATAAGGCAATTAAGGCTCTGAGACGTGAATTGACTTGCCGAGGTCACACAGCCAGAGAATGGCAGAGCTGGAATTTGGTCAATCCAGAATGGGTGGTTTGAACCACTACTCAACTTTGCCAGGTCCCCTGTCTGCCCACAGTATGTGCTTGATGAAAGGGGTGTCTGCTAGGTTAGGGGAGAGGGAGCTCCAGACCCTTGGCATGACTGTCTTTTGAGTGTCACATTCGCTCTTGTGCTCACCTTCCCCTGTCTTGCGCCCTCCAACCTTCCAAAATGAATTCCTAATGTCCCAGAGGCTGGAGGAGCAGGGGATAATGACTGTTGAAAATATGCTGGCATGGGCGGTGCCTGTGGCTCAAGGAGTAGGGCGCCGGCCCCACATACCAGAGGTGGCAGGTTCAAACCCAGCCTGAGCCAAAAACTGCAACCAAAAAAAAAAGAAAGAAAGAAAGAAAGAAAATGTGCTGGCATGAGACATGATTGCATCTGCAATCATGTGGATTGTGAAATCTAGACCAGTTCTGAGACCGTGACTCACAAATTGTACGTCAAAAAAGGAAATTACAAACAAGGAATAACTAGAAGCATCATTTCATGGAGCGCCCTTCCCGGGTTGTGTCACCCTGAGCCCCTACCCTACAATTTAGTCACGGCAGGCATCTGGAACACAGATGGGGAACTCACACCCCCTCTAAGCTCAAGGCACCCTCCTCCCAGGTCCTCTGTCTCCCAAGCTACCTCCTGATCTTCCTGTAGTTTTCTAAGGTGATGGCTCCAGCTGAGCAGCCTGGCAGGTCTGGGTTCAAATCCTGGCTCAGCCACTTACCAGCTGGTGCCCCTGGTGAGTTTCGGGACCTCAGTATTCAAGGACTGACAGGGCTACAGATGCACACCTCCTGGGCTCTTGTACAGAATGTCAACTGCAAGAGGCAGCATCCCGGTTGCCTGTGTTTATTGCTGTTTCCCAGCAGATAGTAGACCCTTGCCCAACAAATGAATACATGTCGTAGTATGGTGCCTGGCACATAGTAGGTGCTTAATATCTGGTCATTGCTAATTCCTAAAAGAGACTCTCCTGGCCAGCCAACCTCAGAATTCCTGCTGCCCAACCTCTGTCTCTCCCAGGATCAATTGATGTACCAGTTTTTGTATTTGTTGGTCTTAGGTGGGTTTACTCCTGTGAGTCAGAGTCTCAGAGTCTAGACACCACGGCTGGAGAGGGTTGGGGAGGCGAGATCATGATCATACAAAGTTCAAGAGGAGGACTGGGGCATCAGGGCCTTGCTGGGGGCTGCTAATCCTCCCAGTCTGCTCCTCCTAGCTGGGGTCTCACCCCCACACCTCTGGAGATGGTCCCCAAGGCTGTTCTATCCTTTGGGATACAGGGGCTTTCCTTCTGCAGCTGTGGTGAGGGGCAGGCAGAGAAAATACCTCGATAAAAATAGGGAAATCAATTCCTTTCATCAGTGAAGCTTTTAGTAGGAAATAGTTCGCGTGAAGGAGCAACTGGAGAGAGAATTGAATGAAGGGATTGGTAGGGTTATGGGATGGAGGAGGAGCAGCCAGGGAGTAGGATCACAGGAAGCCCTGTTACCTTTCTGAGGGGTGAGGGAAAGGAGTGAAGGCTGGAGCTGCAAGGCAGGAGCTGTGGCCTTAGGTGAAGGGACTCAGCACAGCCAACCCAGCCCAGCAGGGAGGATGGGACCCGGGGAACACACACCCCACCCCGCCCTCTTCCTTGAGACACTTGTCTTTTGCCTTTGCTTCCATTGTTCAAACCCAGGGGGAAGCCAGAGGCCAAAGATGTCCAGGTGCTTACCCAGGGGGAGGAGGGTCAGCCTGGAGGGGCAAAGGGAGAGCTCACAGCTTGCTTTCCTTCTGTTTTTCTTGTGAGTGCCTCTCTGCGAAAAGGACTTTACCCACATTATTCTATTATTATGTATATTGCCAACATTCTGACAGTTACTCTGGGAGGTGAGGAACTGAGGTTCACAGAGGTGAAGTCACTTGTCCCAGGTCACACAAACAGGTCTTTGGACCCTCCAAATCCATGTCTTTCCACATCCATGTCAGTGTCACCCTGACAGTGCTCACGCCAACTTTCTGGCTGATATGTTCTATTGTCCAGAGGAAATTTCTCTTTCTTTCTTTTTTTTTTTTTTTTTTTTGAGCACAGCCTCAAGCTAGAGTGCTGTGACATCACAGCTCACAGCAACCTCCAACTCCTGGGCTCAAGCGAGTCCCTGCCTCAGCCTCCCAAGTAGCTGGGACCACAGGCGCCTGCCACAGGGCCTGGCTATTTTTTGGTTGCAGCCGTCATTGTTGTTTTGGCGGGCCCAGGCTGGATTCGAACCTGCCACCTTAGGTGTATGTGGCTGGTGCCTTGGCCACTTGAGCCACAGGCACCTAGCCAGGAAATTTCTCTTGTCCAGGTGATGCTCCAATCAAATGGGAGGAAACTCAGGGAACAGGGTCTCCTGGTGACAGGGAGGGTGTTTTATGCTGTGGAGTTCCTGTGGCTCTTAGCAAAGCAGAGGCCACCCCTGGGGATGACTCTAGTTCATTCTGTGATTCAACTTGAGATTAATAAATATGAAATAATTAGGTAATTACCATTGTAGCAGAGAAATATACATATGTGTAAAGATGATGGGTGCAGCTTTTCTATAATGGTGAAAAGTTGAAAACCTCTCAATGTCCATCATTCAGTGTTTTAAATTGTGCTTGGGATTTTGTTTATAGAGTTAATGACACAGGGAGGTCAATGACCATGAAAAAGTTTTATTACTTACAGTCCACAAGAAGAGGGGGTCACATCATAACACTTAGGACCCCATGGGGAAGCATTAGGGTTGGTCAGGAGGCAGGAATGTGGGCGGAGCAAGGCCCAGAGTCTTTACTGGGGTGTCTCCAAAAAAGGAATGGCCAGTAGGGTAGGTGAGTTTGAAAAGGTCAGGATTGGATAATTTGTACATTGTCAGCAGGCTCTGGGCTGTACAGGGGGTCTCTAGTTGTCTAGTATCCGGCCCTGGGAGATTTATTTATTTATTTATTGAAGTTTTTGGCTGGGGCTGGGTTTGAACCTGCCACCTCTTGGGGCCGGCTCCCTACTCCTTTGAGGCACAGGCACCACCCAAGCCCTGGGAGATTCAGGGCTGGGAAGTAACAAGTTGGTGTGTGAGAGTGATGTGTAAGTATATGAAAGGCATTTTCCCAGGCGAATAGTTTACTAACTCTAGGAAATAACTAGCCCCGGGAGGGGCTGTCTCCCTAGGATTAGCAAGGACCCAGGATATCAAAGCATCACAAAATATGGAACGTAAAAATCACAATTAGGCTTGGTGTAGCACAGTGGTTACGGCATTGGCCACAGAGACTGGTGGGTTTGAACCCAGCCCGGGTCCGCTAAACAACAATGACAACTGCAACAAAAAAATAGCTGAGCGTTGTGGTGGGCACCTGTAGTCCCTGCTACTTGGGAGGCTGAGGCGAGAGATTTGCTTAAGCCCAAGAGTTTGAGGTTGTTGTGAGCTGTGACGCCACAGCACTCTACTGAGGATGACATAGTGAGACTCTATCTCAAAAAAAAAAAAAATCATGATTAATACATTCAGGGAATGACTAAGACAATGACAGAAAGATGGTATGTTCATACGTTGGAATACTATGAGGTAATTAAAAATTGTAAGGTAGGTCTTCATGTTCTGAGCAGATGAGCTCTAAGACATTAAGTGTAAAAACAAAGTTATGGAACCATATCAACCAGTATGATTCCATTTACATGTGGAAAAACTCCAAATAAACCTCACATTCCTGTATATCTATATGTATGTATGCAATACACCAAAGCGTGTATGGAAGGGGTCAGGAGCTGTGGCTCACATCTGTAATCCTAGCACTCTAGGAGGCCAAGTGAGCAGATGCCTTGAGCTCAGGACTTCCAGACTAGCCTGAGCAAAAGCAAGATCACTATCTTTACTAACAATAGAAAAAATCTAGGCAGATATCATAGCAGGTGCCTGGAGTCCCAGCTATACCGGAGGCTGAGGCAAGAGGATCTCTTGAGCCAAGGATTTGAGGTTGCTGTGAGTTAAGATGATGCCACAGAAGTCCACCCAAGGTGATAGAGTGAGACTCTGTCTAAAAGAAAAAAAAAGCCGGCCACATACACTGGGGCTGAAGGGTTCGAACATGGTGGGGCCTGCCAAACAATGACAACTACAACAACAACAACAAAATAGCTGAGTGTTGTGGCTAGTGCCTGTAGTCCCATAGTCCCAGCTGCTTGGTGCTTGGGAGACTGAGGCAAGAGAATCGCTCTTTTTTTTTTTTTTTTTTTTGAGACAGAGCCTCAAGCTGTCCCCCTGGGTAGAGTGCCGTGGCATTCCAGCTCACAGCAAACTCCAAATCCTGGGCTTAAGCGAGTCTCCTGCCTCAGCCTCCCAAGTAGCTGGGACCACAGGCGCCCGCCACAATGCCCGGCTATTTTTTGGTTGCAGCCGTCATTGTTGTTTGGCGGGTCCAGGCTGGATTCGAACCCGCCAGCTTAGGTGTAAGTGGCTGGCGCCTTAGCCACTTGAGCCACAGGCACCCAGCCAAGAAAATCTCTTAAACCAAGAGTTTGAGGTTGCTATGAGCTGTGATGCCATGGCACTCTACCGAGGGCAACATAGTGAGGCTCTGTCTCAAAAAAAAAGTTAAATAAATCATCTTGTTACTGTATTTGTCTCTGTTAAAATGTAAGCTCAAAAAGGCTGGGATCCATCCCTGAGGGCCTAGGACAGTGTCTGGCCAGCAGCAGCTGCTCTGGAATATTTATGAAATTAACAGCAGCGAGGGTAGGTTCCTATAACCCTGGGGGAGGCTGATGGGCTGGTCTGTGATGGACACAGCTGTTTGGGTACAGAACTGAGCTGTTGACACAGGTTAGAAAAACTCATCCTCTTTTGGGGGGGAAGGGCAGGGTGGGGTGAGAAAGAGTTTTAAATAGGTGACCTTTTCAAGCAGATGCGGGAGGAAGGAAGGGCTTGCTGACGTCACAGCTCAGAGGCCCACAGCCACTGGAGCAGGCCTTGGCCTGAATCACTCCTACCCCTAAGTTGGGTGACCAGGCCAAGCCTGGGCGTGGGAGCACAGTTCTGAGAGGCGGAACTGCGGGGCAAGTGGGGAGAGGTGGTAACTGCTGCAGGACCTGGGCCTCCTCTAGCTAGCTGTTCACTGCCCTCCCAGGTCCTCAGTTTCCCCATCTGGGAGAGGGGTGGAAGGGTTTGGACTTGGAGGTCTCTGAGGATCAAGTTCAAGCTTCTCTGCTTGTCATAGAGGACTTCAGCTCAGCTGTTCACCTCCACTTACTTGCACCCATACGTGCCTTGTGTTCTGGAACCCATCCTGCCTCTAGGCCTCATTCCTGCTCTTCATTCCCTCTTCCTCCATCCCCCACTAGACCAACATCCCCTCTCCCAAGTGAACACATTTTATCCTCCAGGTTTGGGGGTTCTGGGTGCAGGATTGGGGGTTCTGGGAGAGGAAAGAGCCTGACAGCTGGTTCCAGATTTGGCTTGGTCCTGATACCCTTGGTGGATCTTCAACCTTCTGACCTCAGTTTCCTTTTCCAAAGAGTAGGTGCATCTACATTCTAGATTGTGGTAAAGATAAAAAAAGCCCTATGGTGAAAGTTGGTTTCCTTTGCCTTTTTTTTTTTTTCTAGTTCCAGTTACTGCTGCCCTGAAGCTTTTCAGAATTTCTTGAAATGATGAATTCCAGTAACACTGACAGCGCTTGGGCTGGCCCCTATGAAGCCTTTGATTCCAGACTGGCTGAAAGCAGAGACTGTTTCATACACCGACTCTACTCAGAGCTAGTAGCAGGGTAGGTTTACTGAACACCAACCAGATGCCACAGGCCCTGCTGGTACTTGCCAAGCACCATGAGCCCCTTCATCCTCACCATGGTGGGGAGGGGTTATCATCCCCACCAGGAAGATGAAGCCTGGGACATGTCCTGATTTGTCCAAGCAGCACTTGGTAAATGATGAGAGTGAAAAAGTTGGCAGAGCCCAGTTCTTGAACAGTTTCAAATATATTTTATCTTAAGGGCAATGGGGAGCCAGTGCAGATTTTAGAAGGGGAGGCAACATGATTAGACTTGGACAAAAGCTAGATGGGGTTAAGCTAGGTAGGGAGGAATTAAAAAGGATAATGGGAGCCAGGCATTGTGGCGGGGCGCCTGCAGTCCCAGCTACTTGGGAGGCTGAGGCAAGAGAATTGCCTAAGCCCAGGAATTGGAGGTTGCTATAAGCTATGTGAGACCATGGCACTCTACTGAGGGTGATAAAGTGAGACTCTGTCTCTACAAAAAAGAAAAGGATAATGGGGGTGGTGCCTGTGACTCAGGGAGTAGGGTGTCGGCCCCATACACTGGAGGTGGCAGGTTCAAACCCTGCCCCGCCAAAAAACTGCAAAAAAAAAAAGGATAATGGTTTGATTTCTGCTTCCCAGCTGGTAAGAAAGGAGATCGTCGTACCTTGGCAAAGAGGGAAGCTGATGTGGGTAGGGAATAAAGCTGGCATGTGAGACCTAGAACAAGCTATCTGAGCTGGGATTGGGCAAGGAGCTTGGGGTGGGCCCATGTTTCCTATCTGTGGTCTTCGGCAAGTTATTTTGCTTCACTGAGTCTCAAGTTCCTCATCTGTAAAATGGGCTTAATCACGGTACAACTTCCTGGTGAGCTGTCAGAGTTTACGGAGATAATTAAGACATGCAAAGCAACGACTTGACTTGGCCCAGGGCCTGGCATGTAGCAAGTGCCTAGGATGCGCTGAGTGCTGTAGGAAGGGGTCATTATCAGGATTTGTGTTGTAATCCTCATTGCTCCTGGGACAGCAGCCTTCCAGGGAGGCTGGGGGCTTCAACTCCCAGGAGCATTCCTAAGCCCAGTGATTTCATGCAGACTCTGTTAGATGACATCTCTGCTTCCTGGTGGGGAGGGTGGGAACAGCCGCCAAGAGTGCAGGTGCCACCTCCCGTCCCTCCCGGTCTATTTCCAGCGTGGCTGCCTGAGGCCACTGCCAGGTGTGGGCGATGAGTCAGAGCCAGGCTGAGAGGACAGGCCGCCCTGGGGGCCTGAAACTGTCACAGCCTCCCTCCCTCAGCTATTCCCAGGGGCACTTTGAGGGAGAGAAGGCTGGACCAGCACCAAAGAGTCCCCCATTGGTGTCAAAAAGAGGACACAGGACAGAGCCTCAGTGTGCCCCCAATCTACCTCTTTGCTGGCTGGAAGTGGGGGCAGGGGTTACGTCCTGCTCATCTCTACTGCTGGTATACCTAGGACAGGGCTTGACACATAAGGTTGCAATAAATGTTCAAGCACTGAGTGAACCAACATTTGCATAGGACTTTAGAGAAACAAGATTTGTTCACGTGGACAGAGCATGGGCTCTGGATCAGGCAGGGTTTATGAGACACTGGGCAGGGGAATTTGCTTCCTGGAGCCTCAATTTGTTCATCAGCAAATGGGGATAACAATGTGTATCTTGTCAAAAACCATTACGAGGTGTAAATGAGGCTCGTCCAGGAAAACTGTCTCGACTGTCCTTAGACTGTATCTATAATAACACTGATCACATTTCATTATAGAGATTTATTACTGTGTCTGCTCCTCCCTGGAGGTTGAGTTCCTCCTGAGTCTTGGGCACAGTGAGTAGAGGCATGAACTTGAATCCTAGACCTGCTTTTCCTTTGCTGCGTGAATGTGGCCTAATTACCTCTCTGAACCTCATTTTTTATTTGTAAGATAAGAGTGATGATCATAGGTACTGTAGGTGAGGATTAAAAGAGGTATGTTATGCAAAGTGCCCAGCACAGTATCTGGTACCTGGAGGCAGCTATAACATCATGGAAGAGGAACCTGTTTGTATGTCGTCAACAAGGATCAGCCACGAGACTGAGTGAAAGGAAGAGAACTTGGGCTGGAATGGAGAGAGATCTGGGCTCTAGAAGTGACTTTTGGAGCCAACTTCCTGAGTGTCCTTGGACAAGTCCTTCAAATTCTCAGGGCTCAGCTTCCTATTGTGAAAGCAGAAAGCAGGTAATGCTGGGGTGTCCTTGACGTGCCTTGAGGCAATGGAGCTAGTCAGTCAGATGCATCCTGGCCTTGGCCCCAGCAGACCACAAGGATGAATGTGGTGCAGAGGATGAATGTTGGGCAGAGGATGTGTCCCAGGCACATAGCTAATGAGAGAGCAGGCACCAGCAGGTGCCTGCCCAAGATCAAAGCTCACTACACTGCTTCCCACTGGCTGCCCACCACCCCACCCTCATGCCTGGTCTGTCCTCAGGCACACTTCAAATGAGGTTGTTTAGATAGTCTTCATTTTATTAATGCAGCAACAGGCCCAGAGAGACGCACTCAACTGCAAAGGAGGGGCCAAAACTTGAACTTGGTCTCCTGCTCCCAGGTCTTTCCTTCTAGAGCTGGGGCTTCTCACAAGCTTTCTCCACGTAGACATCACTACTCCCTGCTCTGGCCCTCCCACCCCACCTCATCTTCCTCCAGGCTACTCTCACCTTGGCTCTGACCATCTCTTTCTTCTTCATTCATTCATTCATTTATTTTCTCCACAAATATTTGTCGACCGGCTCCTAGGTACTTGACTCTGTTTCAAGGCATAAGGAACACAAAGAAAGATGAATGAAACAGGCCACAAATAAAGGCAAAGAACACAAATTGTGCTAAAGGAAAACAAAGCAGGATAGGATGATGGTAGGATGGCTGCTGTTTGAGATGGGGGACCAGAAATATAAAAGCCTGATTACAATGCACAGTGCCAGGTGCTGATTTGGATTTGGGTACCAAGTGAGTCAAAGCTTGAAGGACAGAGCAGCTTATTTCTCCTGGGAGTCAGGGAGGAGGCTTCTGAGAGGATCATCAGGGAAGGTGTCTCAGAGACGCTGCCCTCGGAGCTAGATGTGAAGGACCAGCGTACCAGGCCGAGAAGTGGGGAACAGCATGTGCAAAGACAAGGAAGTGTATGTTCCAGGGGGCAGCAGCCAGGCAGCACGAGGGGAGAGGCAGAGCCAAAACTGAGCCAGGCAGGAACACAGGACGAATGTCAAGCTCAGAAATTTGGACTTGATCCTGAGGGTGATGGGGCGCCTTTGATGGTTGTTAAGCATAGAAGTGACAGGTGCAGATGGGTTTTAGAGCCCTCACTGATGGCGGCACAAGGGACTGGAGGGCCCAGGTTAGAGAAGCCAGGTGTGGAAAGGTCCAGTCTCGGCTGGCCCTGGGGATTGGAGTCTGGAAAGTTCTGTCTGTGGAGTCATGGCCTATGATCACCCAGAACTGGATTCAGCAGGCCGGAAAGAGAGGAGGAGGGGTTCTCAGATTTGACTCAGAGAGAACCACGCAGGTCCAGGCCTGGTCGTGAGCAGAAGGGGAAGGGGAATTAAATGAATTAGACCTGGGACAGCCAGACCAAGGAACTCACTGGTAGTAGCCTGATCTGTGACCAAGCTAAGCCGCACAGTTCCTACCCTAAAGAGAGGCTGGTTTTTGCTTACCGTTTCTGAAGTGCCTACTATATGCCAAGAGCTTTGCCGCATATTTCATCAAATCCTCACAGTACTGCATAAGCAAGGAGTTATTATCACCACGTTACAGGTGAGGGAACTCACTCGCCTTGACCTACAGGTGGGGCTGGGATCAGACCCTGGCCGGTAAGGCTCCCTGATGTTCTAAGACTCCCTGACATGGCCAGTGTAGACAGAAGAGGGTGTCACGGAGCCACCACTGGTGGATTTCCTTGCTGATCTGTGCTGCCTTGAGGTGACCAGGATCTCAGGACAGTGATGGCCTTTCATCTGTGTGTCCCTACCAGTACTGAGGACTTACTTTTAGGGATGGGAACTTGCTAGGGTTTGAACGCTCATGTCCCCTCCAAAATTCATGTTGAAGGCTCAGCGCCTGTGGCTCAAGTGGCTAAGGCGCCAGCCACATACACCTAAGGTGGCAGGTTCAAATCCAGCCCGGCCTGCCAATCAACAAGGACGGCTACAACCAAAAAATAGCTGGGCGTTGTGACAGGCACCTGTGGTCCCAGCTACTTGGGAGGCTGAGGCAGGAGACTTGCGTGAGCCCAGGAATTGGAGGCTGCTGTGAGCTGTGATGCCACAGCACTCTACCCAGGGGGAGAGCTTGAGGCTCTGTCTCAAAAAAAAAAAAAATTCATGTTGAAACTTAATCTCCAATGCAACAATATTAAGAAGTGGGTCCTTTAGGAGGTGATTAGGCTATGAGGGTTCTGCCTTCATGGATGGGGCTAATGACCTTCTAAAAGGCTGGAGGGAACTAGCCAGGCTCTTTTTGCCCTTCTACCATGTAAGGACCCAGTGTGCCTCCCTACAAGAGGAAGCAGCAACAAGGCACCGTCTTGGGAGCAGAGAGCAGGCCTCTCCAGACAAATGAGCCCGCTGGCACCTTGATCTTAAATTTCCAAACCTCCAGAACTGTGAGAAATAAGCTTCTGTTTATGAATTGCCCAGTCCCTGGTACTTTGTTATAGCAGCATGAACTGACTGGCAGGCTGTGTCTCCTTCACCATGGTAACCCACACACGCAGCACAGGATGTAGCGTGGTAGATGCCTAATGTGAGATTCCCGAGTGCACGAGTGGCCTGTGACCTTCTCCATACACTGGGTCCCATACTGTTGACGTGGCATAACCTGCCCCACTTGAAGGCACTTCAGTTTCTGGGTACCAATCCAACCCAGGCTGGCAACACCACACACTCAGAGGGAGGGCCACTGCACCCAGCTCAGCTGGCTTCTCAGTCACGGTCAAGGCTTTTCTCCATTTCAGATGTTCTCTGTCCAGCCCCCAAGGTGAGCTTTTTCCAGATCAAATCTCTCTCTGCCTTCTAAGACTCTCGGGCTCTTGGTCCCCCATCCTATGCCCAGCACTCACACTTGGCAAAGCAGGGACTTGCTCATTGTCGGGCAGGCTGGGGTCCTTCACTTAATCCCTTTGTGTCTCTGAGCCTTTGGCTATTGTTACACCCCCAGTTCCTAGCACAGTGCGAGACACATCATAAGTATTTGTTAAATGAATGAACAAATAATGAGTGAATCAGAACTCAGTGACTCTTCAGCTCTACTGAGCTCTCTCCTGGCAAAGCTCTGGACTTGCGCGCGCGTGTGTGTGTGTGTGTGTGTGTGTGATCTTGCTGTATCTTGGCCTTGGTTTTCCCACCTTTCGAATAAATAGGTTTGATGGAAGCAGCACCCCAGCATCCATTGTGGTCATTCCTGTCTTCCCCATGTACAGCCTCCCCCCACATACACATCCAGATTTTGATGAAACTCAAAAA
Organism: Galagoides demidoff; assembly: GCA_963574575.1. Taxonomy (NCBI): domain Eukaryota; kingdom Metazoa; phylum Chordata; class Mammalia; order Primates; family Galagidae; genus Galagoides; species Galagoides demidoff. The sequence continues at coordinate 12,252 of CAUYQV010175595.1, forward strand.
TTGTTGTGGGGAAAGCAAAATGTAAAATGATTTGCAGCCATCACAGTGGTTGACCTGGGAAATAGATGCTTGCCATGGGTTGGGACTTAATAATCCTCAGTGCACGTGCAAGACATGCTTTTGTTCTGCAAGGAAGCAGATTGCAGAGCATAGGGAATGAATGACATTGTCACGTGATTTGTTCACCTCTTTATTATTAACAACTCCTTGTAGAGCATCTTCTAGGTCCCTGGCCCTGGAAAGACAACTGTGAGCAAGAAGCACTTTTTTTTTTTTTGAGACGGAGCCTCAAGCTATTCTCCTGGGTAGAGTGCCATGGCATCACAGCTCACAGCAACCTCCAACTCCTGGGCTCAAGCGAGTCTCCTGCCTCCGCCTCCCAAGTAGCTGGGACCACAGGCGCCCGCCACGCCACAACACCCGGCCATTTTTTGGTTGCAGCCATCATTGTTGTTTGGTGGGTCCCGGCTGGGGATTCGAACCGGCCACCTTAGGTGTACGTGGCTGGCGCCTTAGCCAATTGAGCCACAGGCGCCGAGCCAAGAAGCACTTTTGAAGCTTACCTTCTGGTGAGAGAGACAGAAAATTAAAAGATAAAGATATATATGAAGTGAGGGGATTTCTGATTATGGTAAGTGGGGAAAATCAACAGGATGGTAGGCTAGAGGGGACAAGGGACGGGGGCTACCTTAGCTGGGCAGGGGGGTTGACAGCAGGCCCCCAAAGTTTCATCTGAAGAGCTTCCAGCTGCAACTAGAGGAATAGAAGGAGCTGACCTTGTAAAAAGCAGAGGGAAGAGCATGGCAGGAGGGTGGAACAGCATATGCAAAAGCTCCAAGGGGTGGGGGAAGGGAGAGTTGAGAATAGTTTTCATTTTTTTTAAACAAGCAAATCGGTATAAAACTATAATTCTTTAATTATTAGTAGTGGCAGATTCATTTCTTCATTCAACAAATCAAGACCCTACTGTGTAGCCAGCCCTGGTTTAGGCCCTGGGGACAGACAGTGATGAATGAAAAGGACATTTTTGTCACACACTCCTGGGCCTGGCATCCCACGGAGATAAGCTGGTCTGATGTTTGCAAAGGGCTCCCCAGCTTGGATCCCTTGGGGAATCCAAATAAACCCTGCAGCTTCTGGCATCCCAGGCCTCCTCCCAGCCAGCCTCCACGGGCAGGAGGCTTCTCTGTTTCCTGCCTCTCCCTCCCCCACCCACCTGGGCACTGAGGGTCTTTCATCCATTGTTACTGCTTCCGGCCCATCCATCTCCAGCTGCTGGTCTGAACCCTGCAGATTGACTCTGACAAGCGGATGCTTTTACCAGGACCCTGGAGGGGGATAGGGAGGGAGGAGGGTTGAGGGAGGGCCAGAGCTTTGTGACAAGGAAGAGTTTCCTGCCCTGAAGAGGTGTTAGACCCCAGGGCTGAGAGGATGGGAAGCAGGCCTCTGTTCCCAAAGGCTCTCCCGTGCTGGAGAAGGGGATGATTAATGACCCTGACCCAGCAGGGCCTCCAGTCCCCTTGGACTGGGTTTGGGTTCAGCAACATCTTCCCTGACTCTGTCAATGATGCGTGAAATGAGCACTGAACTTGGAGTCCAGAGACCTGGGTTTGGTGCCATCTCCACCAGCTGTTAACTGCTTGACTCATGCAAGCTTCTTAGCCTCTCTGGGCCTCAGTGTCCTCCCTTGACAGGTGAGGCTAAGAATCTATGCCCAGCAGGGTTATTGTGAAAATGCGTGTGATCACATAGGATAGAGGGTTGCAAAACACTGTCATGTGGAAAGCATTTTCTCCCCTTGGGCTCACCTGTCCAAAGTAAGAAGGCTATAAACTGGCTCCTGTTGGAGGAGGCTTGATGGAGCACCTATTGGACCTATTGGGTTGTAGACGCTGTGCCAAGTGTTGAGGTTAAGGGGCCACAAAACCCAGTTCTTGTTCTTAAGTGAGACAAACAGACACGCACCTTGCAGTGGTTGCAGCTTTTGAAATGGGCCAAGAATGTGGCTCTGGAGGAGGCCCGCCTGGGTTCACATCCCAGCTTTGCTACTTACTGGCTATGTGGCCTTAAGGAACCCTTGTGCTTCAGTTTCCTAAATCTGTAAAATGGGTGTAGCAATTACCCACTTCGTAAGATTATCGTGAAAATGAAACAATTTAATATTCACAAAGCACTTAGTACAGTACCCGTTACACAGTAGGTGCTCAATAAATAAAATTCTGATTCTTATAGATGCTGCTGAAGTCAACATGGAGTGGGGAGGAGTCCCAGGCCAGCAGTGTTCAAATTGAGGAGAATTTTATGAAGAGCTGAGTCCTATCGGTGAGAGTGGAGCAGCAGGAGATGGGGTGATCCCTGCTGGGGGGACTGAAGGAGGGGGAAGAGGGGACCTGTGAGTGAAGGCACAGAGAGGAGAGAGCCTCAGTGCTCCAGGGCATTGCAAAGGAACTTCAGTGAGCTGTGGGTTGTGGGCAGAAGGTCATGGTGGAACTCAGAGGCCTTGGAAACCATGCTGAGGTGTTGGGTCACAATCCCGTAGAGAAGAAAAAGGTTTTAAGTGAGGGAGGAAAGACCAGATTTTTATTTTTCTCAAACCAGGCAGGCAGAAGCATAGAGGGTGGGTTGGGGGATGGAGCTGAGTAGCCCAGAGTAGGGGTAGGGTCCTGGGTAGGGATGGAGGCTGGAGGGGAAGGAAGGGTTCCCACCCCTTTGTGTTGTTTTGAGGGTTAACAGTAAACTCATAAAAGACACAGCACAGCTGTAAATACGGTTAAATGCCAAGGGTCTGAACTAGGCCAGTGACAGAGGGATGGGGCAGGAGACTGATTGGAGAAACATGGAGAAAGTCAAGTGTGTAGGAACCATGACCGACTGGATGTTGGGGTGAGAGGAGTCACAGAAGCCCTTAAACATTTATGAAGCACCTAATTGCCATGTCTGCTTTCCTCAGGTGGCCAGAGCTGGGGACGCTGGAGCTGCCCCCAGCAGATTCTTGGTTGTTTATAGACTTCTCATACCCAGCACGCCCCACACCTGTCCCTCCTAACTACAGGTTCCCCTCAGGAAATGGCAGCCCCCCTCAGCAGGGGCGAGGCCATGCCCTCCCATGGACCTCTTCTGCACCTCACCTCCCTCCAATAGCTCCTGTGAATTTTATGTCCAGATGTATTTGGAACCCATCCATTTCTCTATTTTCCCATCTCTGTGCAGGCTGCTGTCACTCCCACCTGGACCCTGTGTCCACTGCCTCACTGGTGCCTGCCCCTGCAGTCCTCATCTCAGTCCAGACCAAGCTTCTTCAAAGGCAAGCCACACCCCAGGAGTTCACGGCTGAAAACCTTGCTTCAGTAGCTCCCCAGTGATCTGGGATCAAACCCAGAAGCCTAAGCAGGTCCTCAAAGCCAGCAGAGGCCTGGCCCTGCCCCCACAACTCCTCCTGCAAGTCTACCCGTTTTCCCCCACCATCCAATGGCCATGCTCCTTGTCCTGGAGATGCCCTTGCCATTGTCCTTCACTGGGCTGCTCTTTCTCATTCTCCTGGTTTCAGCTTACACATCCCCTCCGTGCAGAGGCCTCCCTGCCCATCCTGGCTGAACTGGGTCTCTCCTGTGAATCTCAGCGCTGTTTGTTTCCTTCCTAGCACTTATCTCACTTTGCAATTATTTTGTTGTCTGTCTCCCCGGCTCCAGAGACTAGGATGTCCTAAAGGTAGCGTTTGCTTTGGGGTGTTCCTAGTGCCTGTCCCCAAGCCAGCCCTCTATGAATGTTGGCTGAATGCTGAATTCCCGTGGCACCAGCGCTGCTTCCTCAGTCGCCTGCAGTGTCTCCCAGCTCCCCTTTGTTCAAGCAGAATCACACTCTCCTCTCCCTAGCCTCAGTGGAGTAACTTTGGGTTATCTTGTCACTCTCTTGTCATCTATCCATCTCTAATAAACCAGGTTATTTTTAGAGCAGGTGAAAGCAACGACCTAACATCTCTCAGAGGATTTTCCACTCCCATCTGCCTTTCTACTACAATTTGGTTTCCTGTGGTGGTTGCGGAGGTTGCCAAGCCAGCCAGCTTTGTTATTCTGGGGTGTAGAGAAGAACCTCAAAAGAAAACCAAGTCCCCTCTTCTTCCACTCTGCATGATGAGAGAAACGAGGTGCTAGTGCAAGCCCCTGAGGGACAGTAGGAAGTCTAGGATGAAGCCTTGTTTGCTTCACTTGCTGTGCCACTGTGGGCTCATCACTTTCCCTCTCTGAGCCTCAGTTACCCATCTGTAAAGAAAGGGGTCTGGAAGGTAATTACTAAAGGCCTCTGACAGATAAGATTTGGATGGAACCATGGGCCAGTGGCTCTTTTCCATCCTGGAGCATCAGTTAGATGACAGACCCAGTTCTTTCTATGAATGAAATGGAGTTGGTGTCTCTTACACTGCATATGCAAACACATGCAAATTAGCACAAAATAAAGAACCCCAAGCTCTTGTGTACAGGACCAAGGTCTGGCAAGACCAGACTTGGAATGGAAAGTGATGCTTAGCTCACATTTTTATCTGTGCTTTTTTTTTTTTTTTTTTTGGAGACGGAGTCTTACTCTGTAGCCCAGGCTAGAGTACTGGGGCCTCAACCTAGCTCACAGCAACCTCAAACTCCTGGGTTTGAGTGATCCTCTTGCCTCAGTCTCCCAAGTAGCTGGGACTATGGGTGTCTGCCACAATGCCCAGTTAATTTTTTTTTTCTTGAGACAGTCTCACTTTATATCATCGGAAGAGTGCCGTAGTGTCACAACTCACAGCAACCTCAAACTCTTGGGCTTGAGCAATCCCCTTGTCTCCAGCTATTTTTAGAGACAGTCTCACTCTTTTTTTCTCTTTTTTTGTAGAGACAGAGTCTCATGCTATTGTCCTAGGTAGAGTGCCGTGGTGTCATACAGCTCACAGCAGCCTCCAACTCCTGGGGCTTAGCCAATTCTCCTGCCTCAGCCTCGCGAGTAGCTGGGACTACAGGCGCCTGCCACTACACCTGGCTATTTTTTTGGTTGTAGTTGTCATTGTGGGTAGTGAGAAGAGTATACTCTAAGATGCAGAAAAAAGCACAGCTATGCTCAGAACTTGCTTCAAGACAGACCCATCCAAACCGGCCTTCCCACTGTGTGACCTTCCAACCAGCACTCCTCCCATCCCCCAGTCTCTTTTTAAATGGAGATTTTGGAACTTTCACTGCCTACAGGCTAGAGCAGATAGTGAAATGGTGGAAAACCAGTTTGGATAGACTAGGTTGACCAGACGTCCCACTTTTACAATTTGTCCTATGTCCGGTCGTGTTCTAAAAATGTCCTGATTTTTGGAAAGAATGCACTAATGGGCGGGATAACAGGAAGGGACTATATGGTTTTCGGCTGCCCTGTGGCTATTTTGCCAGCATATGAGTTTTATATTATTTTTGTTAATTTTATAATGTTAAACTGTAATAATAACAAATAATTGTTGAGAAGTGATTATTGAGAACTGCTTATCAAAGTTTACATTGTTGTCAGGCCCTGCCCCGCCCCCGCCCCGCCCCCTGCTCCCCCATGTTGTCCCTCTTTACAAATGTTAAAATCTGGTCACCTTAGGATAGACCCTTGGGGACCCACTTATAAAGCATGAAATGGAGGGCTTAGGAATATGGACTTTGGCTCGGTGCCTGTGGCTCAAGCAGCTAAGGCGCCAGCCACATACACCTAAGGTGGCGGGTTCAAATCAAGCCCGGCCCGCCAAACAACAATGATGGCTGCAACAAAAAAATAGCTCCCAGCTACGTGGGAGGCTGAGGCAGGAGACTCGCTTGAGCCCAGGAGTTGGAGGTTGCTATGAGCTGTGATGCCATGGCACTCTACCCAGGGGGACAGCTTGAGGCTCTGTCTCAAAAAAAAAAAAAAA
>CAUYQV010175597.1:0-20283 GCA_963574575.1 Galagoides demidoff
CCAGCTACTTGGGAGGCGGAGGCAGGAGACTTGCTTGAGCCCAGGAGTTGGAGGTTGCTATGAGCTGTGATGCCATGGCACTCTACCCAGGGGGATAGCTTGAGGCTCCGTCTCAAAAAAAAAAAAAAAAGAAAAGAAAAGTGCATTGCGAGGGTGAGAAAGTGTGTGTGTGTGTGTGTGTGTGTGTGTGTGTGTGTATGAATACTATTTATTTTGAATAAACAAAATGAAAATAAGTCCCAGCTGGTTTGTGGAGCCACCTGGATGAAAGGAAGTCAGACTTCCCCTCCTTCTCCACCATGAACAAAGTGGGCAGATCCTGCTGGGGAGAGCTAAGTGCTGCATGCCTACCCAGGACTCACGCTGGATACAGAGCAAGTGGGAGAGGAGTTTCCCACAGCTCAGTCCGGGTGCTGTGGTCAGGGCCCTGATGACTAGGGAAGCTTGGCAATCCTTCCTGCAGCGAAATTCTCCAAGGCCATGCAGGAGGCCAGATCTAGGACCCAGCTCTCCTGACCCAATCCAGGGCTCTTTTTTTCTTACGAGTCCCCAGAAGAACCTACAGACCCCTTGCCACGAAGGGAAGAGGAGGGGAACAGTGGAAGAAGGGAAGACCATCCAGGGTCAAGGCAAAAACACACAAAGACAAGTGTCTATTATTTTAATCAACATTTCAGCAGGGGTCAGTCACCATTATTCAGAGAGAAATAAATGCTTCTCCCTGTTATGTCTCCCAGAAGGTTGACCTCCTACTTCCCTGTCCCATAAAGGTTCAATGGCCCAAGGTCCTTTCTTAGACTCTGGCTTGACTCCTTTGTTCAAGGAGTAAACAAGGGACAAAGGTGAGGACAATGGTCCATAACTATTACAAGGCAGGTCTGGGCTGACAGACATATAGAGGCATCCGCAAAACACAATGGCTAGGGAATCAGGAGACCCTCATTCTAGGGCCAGTTCCACTGCAGCCTTGGCCCAGTCTCGTCCCCTTCTGGGCCTCAGTTTACTCAAATATAGCAGGTAACTTTCTTTTTTTTTTGCAGTTTTTGGCCGGGGCTGGGTTTGAACCTGCCACCTCAGGCATATGGGGTCCGCACCCTACTCCTTTGAGCCAGAGGTGCCACCTGTAGGTAACTTCTGAGATTCTACAAGTCTATGATTATTTGCTAAGATGGAAACACCCATTCCTGACCAAACATATGACTATCTAGACACACACACAATACTAGTAGACATAACTCTGCCCACCTGAACACATGTGCCTCAGTCTCTGCCACGCTCTGCAACACCTGGACACATATATGCTTTCACTTATAACACTGGTATGTCCCCAGGCTCCCTTCCTACCACCTCCAAAGAGGAAGAATGAGACTGAAGGGAGAAGAGCAGTCACGACTGGGTGAGATAAGGAGGCTAGGGCAGAAGCCAGGGCTCTAATACTGCAGTGTGACAAATAGATGGACAGAGGGGCCACTGCCCTTCTTAGTCCAGCAGATAAGCTCCACTGCACATCTCCAGCATACAACTGGCCTCAGCAGAGCAGAGAGAGGCAACCACTGCCCTCACCAAGGATCCATTCTTTTTCTTTTTTTTTTTTCAGAGACAGAGTCTCACTTTGTCACCCTCGGTAGAGTGCTGTGACGTCACAGCTCACAGCAACCTCCAGCTCTTGAGCTTAGGTTATTCTCTTGCCTCAGCCTCCTGAGTAGCTGGGACTACAGGCGCCTGCCACAACACCCGGCTATTTTTTCGTTGCTGTTTGGCCAGGGCCGGGTTTGAGCCCACCACCCTTGGTATTTGGGGCTGGCACCCTGCTCACTGAGTCACAGGTGCCACCCCAAGTTTCCATTCTAATGGAAACCAATTGGGGAAACCAAACTGGCATTCACACTCCCACAGGTGTATGCTGTGATGGAAAAGAGCACTTGACTTTGGGGCAGAAGATCAAGGTTTCAGCCCTGCTGCTTCACCTACTAGCTGTGTGACAAGCCAGTTAACCTCTCTGGGACTCAGAGAGGTTTCCAGATGTGCAAAATGAAGGTGATACTACCAAGTCTATGAGGATTAAACAAGATGACCTATGTCAGGGCTCCAGCCCTCAGCCTAGTGGACATCACTCAAGGAATGGGAGCTCATTCTTTAAAGATGCTTCGTAAAGTATAAAGGCTGTACAAATACTATATGCTATTCTTATCATCCACCCTTCTATTGCTAAGGCCCTAGACTCCCTGATTCAAACACAGGGTGAAGGGAAGGCAAGCCCAGGCTCTCAGCCCCAGCAACTTCCAAATGCCCATTCCAGCCACTAAGCAATGGGTTTGGGTTTCATGGGAGAAAAGCCCCACAGGGACACCAATCCCTGAGCCTCCCTGCCCCCTAAGCATGTCCCAGGCTTGGAAAATCCCCTGCTGCGCTGAACAAACAATGTGAACAGTTGGGGCCCGAGCAGCTGCTGGGCATGTCAGCAGCCTGGGCTCAGGCCGGCAGGACCGCAGCCAAGGGGCCAGCGGCTGGCTGGGGAGCCCAGAGGAGGTTCCAATTCCCTTCCTGAATATTCATGGATCAGCAGATGTCTGGCTCCCCACCTCGGAGGAGCCCAGCAAGGCAGGAACTGGGAAACCTACAGGGACGCAGATGCAGACAGAATAAGGAGACCCCTCTGAGAGCAACAGTGCAGTGCTAGGAGCTCGGACAACTCATTTGTCTGTGAAGTCTGAGAATCCTCATTCTACAGATGAGGAAACTGAGCCCTACGGAGGGGTCTCATCTCCTTGGGAGACAGTCAGGAAAAGCTGCCCTTCTTTGGCTTTGGGGAGATGGACCCAGGACTAAGGAGATAATTGAGCCTGAATAAGAGGATTCTCCGGACAGGTCACTATCCCTTTCAATAAACCTGACCTAAACTTAAAAAAAGAAAAGAAAGGATTCTCTCTGCCTCAATGCCAGACCTGACCTCTGTGCTGAGGACACGCATCCTTAGGGACTCTGCTCAGATGCCAATCTCTCTGTGAGGCTGTCCTGCCTTCTCCAGTTGAAAATTTTGCTAAATCTCACATCAAAAGCCACTTGGAGGTACCTTACCCATCCTTCCTCTTGCCTAAACACAGAAGGGGATATGGTGGGACAGAGCTTTGGCCTTGGAGTTAGAGCCTTCAATGTAGGACCAGTCACTTGTCTTACAAGCTTTGGTCAACTACTTTCCTCCTTTCAGCCTTTGTTTCCCTAATCTTTTTTTTTTCCTTCTTTTTGAAAAGAAAGTAGAGAGAAAGAGAGAGAGATTCCCCAATCTTAAAATGGGGAGTCCCCAAATTTCTCACTTCTACCAAAATTCTTCCAATAGCACAGAACATACTTAAGAGGCTGACTGACCACCTAAAATGTTTTGATTTTTAAACCTTTAGTACATTTTGTATTCTGCTCTGTAACAGTAATTTCAATGAGTGTGGTTCCTCCACCACTAAATCTTTCCATAAAAGCAATGCTCTGGGGAGTGGACCTTGTTTGTCCAGTGGCTTTGTGGCTACCCCTTTCCTGCCACCCCCAGCCTATGGCCATGGCTGACCCTTAGACCCCCTCCCACAAGCACTTTTAGCCATCTCTCTCAGGACTGGGGTGGACACATTGCAGGTGCCCAGTGGACACTTGTGCCTGGCAGCTTTCTGGCTGGAGGGAGCTGCCCTCTCCCACAAGCCCTCCTCCTTGGTCTCAGTAAGACCTTGCCAGAGACACCAAGCTTTTGCATTTGGGAACCCTGGGGCCATCTCTCAATCTCCTTCTTCTGACAGATTATTTTACCCACTTACAGGATAAATTAGATTTTATGAGGCCAATTAGAACCTAGACAGAAAGGAGATTCAGCTGCTGAGCCCCAGGGCCAGCTCATTGCTGTGGGATTAGCTGGGCCTCCAGAAGCCAGTTCCATTCTTCAGCGAACTCTCAGGAAAGAGGCAAGTAGCTGGGGGCGGGGAATGAGGCCAAAATGTCTCCTTCATTAAGCCAAGAATCTGCCACAAACATCAATGCCTCCTCGATTCTGAATTTCAGGGCCCAACAGATTTACTATTTGTTTTCAGTCTAGAGGTAATTCTCCATGACACCATCACCATTCTCTTTTCCCAGGGGACACAAGTTAGTATATCCCAGAAACTTCCTTTTCTGCACCCCATCTTAGCCACCCTTACTACACACTAAACCCCTCCCACCAACAGCTGGAAGGAGAATTTAGATGGTTGCCTAGGATGCAAGGAAGGCCTCAGCCCTCCCTTAATCTGCGATCCTGCCGGGGAGAGGCTCAGCCTCAGTGGCTGACAGCAAAGCCACACTCAGCTTGCCCTGCTGGCCTCCTCTTCCCCTGAAACCTACCCCCACCATTCATACCACACCGCTTCTAGTTCTCTGAAAACACACAGTTGTCGTTCCAAGTGCTGGTGCCTCTCCCTAGAATAGCTGTGCCATCCCCATCTGATTTAGACACCTCTCGGGTTTCTGCTCTCTAGGACCCCGGGCGCCTCAGTCATAGCAGTTATCTCTCAGGATTTCTGACTTGCCTTTCTCTCTAGTTGGGGTTATATCCTCAGTATCTGGAACAGTGCCTGTCATACAGTCCATACTCAATAAATATTCCTTGGATGGCTAAGTGACCATGTAGAGCCACCCTCAAAAAGGTAAGATATAGTGTCTCTTAAGCTTTTCCTAGTTTCATTCCCCTTATCTATAAAAATTATAGCAACTCCCTTGGGTGGTGCCTATGGCTCAAGGAGTAGGGCACTGGCCCTACATACCAGAGTTGGTGGGTTCAAACCCAGCCCCGCCCCCCCCCCCCAAATTATAGTAACTCCCTTCAGGGCTGGGAAAGATAGGTGTGACTAATACATGTGGAAACTCCCTAGCACGCTGTATGGCACCTAGCACACACCTAATAAAATGCTTAAAAAGGACAGAAACAGGGTGGTGCCTGTGGCTCAGTGGGTAGGGTGCTGGCCCCATATACCAAGGGTGGCAGGTTTGAACCCAGCCCGCACCAAACTGCAACAACAAAAAAAAATAGCCAGGCATTGTGGCGGGCGCCTGTAGTCCAGGCTACTTGGGAGGCTGAGGCAAGAGAATTGCCTAAACCCAGGAGTTGGAGGTTGCTGTGAGCTGTGATGCTATAGCACTCTACCAAGGGCAATAAAGTGAGACTCTGTCTCTAAAAAAAATAAAAAATAAAAATAAATGTTTAGGCGGTGCCTGTGGCTCAGTGTGTAGGGCTCCGGTTCCATATATTAAGGATGGCAGGTTCAAACCCGGCCCCGGCCAAACTGCAACCAAAAAATAGCTGGGCATTGTGGTGGGTGCCTGTAGTCCCAGCTACTCCAGAGGCTGAGGCAAGAGAATTGCCTAAGCCCAGGAGTTGGAGGTTGCTGTGAGCTGTGACATCACAACATTCTACCATAGGCGATAAAGTGAGACTCTGTCTCTACAAAAAAAAAAAAAAAGCATAGAAACAGAATGGCAAACCCACACTGAAAGAAACTATAACTTAGGCTGGGCGAGGTGGCGCACGCCTATAATCCCAGCATTCTGGGAGGCTTGGGTGGGAGGTTTGCTTGAGCTCAGGAATTCGAGACCAGCCTGAGGAAGAGAGTAAGACCCTGTTTCTACTAAAAATAGAAAAACTAGCTGTGTGTAGTGGTGGGCAACTGTAGTTGCAGCTACTTGGGAGGCTGAAGCAAGAGGATCTCTTAAGTTCAGGATTTTGAGGTTGCTGTGAGCTGTGACACCATGGCACTCTACCCAGACCAACATTACGAAGGCCGGGGAGCTCATTCTCTCCCCTGTTCTGCTGCTGTATGGCTCATACAGCTACCCGTGTCTGCCTGTACACTCCACTCACTCATCAGAGCTCTGTCCTCCAAACTGTGTAACAGAGTAATGGGCCCCTTACTGGACCATCTAGGAGTCTTGGGTTTGCATCTGCGAGAAAGCATACTGATCCTCCGTTTTTCTGATCCAATGACCCCACAGCCCGCCAATCCAGAGGATGACTCAGCCTCAGCAGTTGAGGCAGGAGTAGGTGGCAGCCTGGCTGGCCCAGAGATAGGATTCAAGTCAGAGCCCTAGAGCATCCTCTCTGATTTTCCTGCCTGGCCTAGCCTGCTCCCATCATCACTCTCTGACCAGGCTGGGGTCCTCTCCTTCAGAGCCACACTTACTTCTCCCCTCCCCCCCCCAGCTGAGTACCCTCCGCCCCCCACCCCCCCTCGGCAATGACATCTGCTCTGCATCTGGAGCTCCATCTCTGGCTGCTGAACCTCAGAGACACTGGAGGGAATAGATGGAGGCAGATAGTAGGTAGGTGGAGGATGGTGGATCCCAGAGCCCAAACAGACCTACTGGGGGGGGGGGAAGCCCCCAAATTGATAACTACTCATGAGCTGGGATTTTCCAGCCACCACTCTTTAAAACAGTGGTGAAAGATTACAGAGTAAGTGAACTTGGGTATGTATGTACCAGATCCCTGGAAAGGGTGGCTGCTCCAGCCTTGCAGTATGGTGTCCAAAAGCTGGGAGACTAGCTCTGCCCCCAATTCAGTCCCTAATCATGTAACTTTAGGAGTCATTCAGTTTCCTCATCTGTAAAATAGATTCATGTTCAAATTATTTTTAAATTCCTTTCAGTGCTGACATTCAGCGATGCTCTAATTGTGAGACTGCTTGCTTAACTTGAAAGAAATACTGTAAGGAGAAAAGAAAAGAAATACTAATTTATATACATATGTGATTAGTTATGAAAGTACATACAAGATCAGTGAAATAACTTCTAGGCCAGGCACTGTGGTTCATTCCTGTAATCCAAGCACTTTGGGGCAAAAGGATCACTTGAACCCAAGAGTCTGAGGTGCAGTGAGCAATGATAGCACCACTGCACTCTAGTCAGGGTGACAGAGCAAGACCCTGTCTCTTAAATGAATGGATAAATAAATAAATAACTTCTGGATAAGATTCTCTATTAAGAGATATTCCCAATGTATGACCTAGTTCCTAACCTTGAAGATGGGGTCAGAGAGAGCTACCCCAAATGACTGAGATTGGCTTCTGACCCTCTGGACTAAGAAAGGGATGAGGGGGAGATAAAGGGGATTCCCAGGGGAGGAGAAATCTCTCATATTCTCAGAACTATTCTATTACTGACATCTAGGTTCCCCACCCTCCAAATTCTGACTTGGGTAGAAGGGACAGTCCCACTTTCTTGCATGAGGTGAATACAGAGCTCAGCTTTCCACCTCTGCCCTCAGACAGGGGTCCTTTTGCTACAAAACCACTCCTCAATCCCTGACTCAAGAGCAGTGATGGGAGGGAGGTGGGCAGGCATTGGCATCTCCCTAACTCCCAAACGAGGCCTTTATTTTGCCCTATATTGAGGTTACTAAGAAGTCTATTATTTTTTATTTTTTACTTTCCTTTCCTTCACCCTGTACAAACTCAATCCTCAAGTCCTACCAATTCTACAGAGGGTGCCAAAAATATGTATACAAATTTTAAGAAAGGAAAAAAACTGTATTAAAATTGAAATAATATACACCAATGACATTTGTTATCTGTATATTGTATCTCTTATACTTGAAGAAGTCACCAGGTGAGGTGGCTCACTCCTGTAATCCTAGCACTCTGGGAGGCCAAGGTAGGTGGATTGTCTGAGCTTACAGGTTCGAGATCAGTCTGAACCAGAGCAAGACATAGCCTCTTAAAAAAGAAAGAAAGAAAGAAAGAAAGAAAGCAGGAGGCTGAGCAAGAGAACTGCTTGAGCCCAGGAGTTTGAAGTTGCTGTGAGCTATGACGCCACAACATTCTACTGAGTGATAAAGTGAGACTCGGTCTCCAAAAATAAAAAATAAAAAAAATTGCAAAAGTCAAACGTGACTTGAGTATTAGAATTTCAATACAGTTTTTTCCTTGCTTAAAAAATGTATACTTTTTTTTGGCACTCTCTGTATTTGCTAATATTTCTGGAATCCAGCCGCTCTGGCCACCTCTGCTGCTACCAAGGTAGTTGCTACCATCCTCTTTTTCTGGATTACAACAGTCTTCCCAGGAGCTAGAGCTTCCTGCCTCCAGCCCCACCCAGTCAATTCTCCACACTGGACAGAGTGAGATGATGCAAAGCTGATCTTGAAATCTGCCAAGGGATTACTTGGATGCTGGGGCCAGAATCCTCGACTGGGCTTACAAAGCCCTTCTTGAGCAGGCTCTGCCCTACCCTCTTCATCTTCCTCCCTTGATTCTCCCTGACTCAGGATCCATCTTTCCCCTACCTGCCCCACACCCACTCCTTGTACCCTAAAATCCGGCCAGACTTAATTTAATTCAATGATCTAAACTAAATCCCTCTGAATTTGCACGTGCTGTTTTCTCTGGAAAACTTTCTTCATTATTATCCTCCTTCTACAGGGCTAACTCTCCTTCCATGTTTAGCGCAATTATTCTTTTTTCTTTTTTTTTTGGAGACAGAGCCTCAAGCTATCCCCCTGGGTAGAGTGCCATGGCATCACAGCTCATAGCAACCTCCAACTCCTGGGCTCAAGCGAGTCTCCTGTCTCAGCCTCCCAAGTAGTTGGGACTACAGGCGCCTGCCACAACGCCCGGCCATTTTTTTTTTTTTTTTTTTGGTTGCAGCCATCATTGCTGTTTGGAGGCCCGGGCTGGGGATTCGAACCCGCCACCTTAGGTGTATGTGGCTGGCGCCTTAGCCGCTTGAGCCACAGGCGCCGAGCCCGCAATTATTCTTGAATTCAGAATGAATGATCTCGGTACACATGGGGCTAGCGAGTTTTAACTATTGGAGTGTTCCCAGGTCTGCTGGGCTTTGCACTCAAAGAAGAGGGGACCAGAGCAAGCAGAGTAGTTGCTATAGCCAGTCACACTGCAGCCAAGAGGAGCCCCAACTCGGGCCCTCCCCTGTCCAGGGAGAGGCCAGGTCTCTGAAATATGGAAGCTAAGCCCCTTGCCAGAGGCCCCAGTAGTATTTGATAATGCAAGGGTGCGGTTCCCAGCCCTGGTTCTGTTTTGCTGGGTGACCCTGAGCTTGTTTCTGGAGCTGTTGGAAGCGGGTAGGGTACAACTATACCTTAATCTCCGGAGCTCCAAGAGGACAGATGCCTCTCTGACACGTCCCCGCCCCTTTCACCTGACAACCAGGGCCCCAGCTCCCCTGGCCTAACCGCCCAGATCCAGATCCTAGTCCGCTATCTGGGCTGGAAGGGGGCGTGTCTTTGTAGGGAAAGAGGGGGTCTCAGCAGTTCCAGGCGCTATCCCACCCGCTGTTTGGTTTTCCTGGAGATGGGCCTGGGGCTGGCCAGGCGGAGGCTCCTTCCCCCGCCGCCCTCCCCGCCTCCCTCCCACGTGGCCTGGCTGAGTCTCTCTGGAAAGCCGCAGCAGCTGGAGAGAAATCCCCCTCCCCACCCCCACCTCCAAGTCCCTCCCCGACTCTCCCCGGACACATCCTCAGCTCCCCCCACCGCAGGCAAGGCGGTAGGCGAACAAAGCGGGCAGCCCATCCCCCTCCCAGCCCTACCACCTACCCTCCCTGTGGGCCGCCCCCAAACCCACGCAGGACAGAAAGCTACAGGGCTGGGGATGGAAGAAGCCCTAAACACACACACTGGGGACTTTGTCATCTCCTCCCCTGCCCTTTCTCCAGCTTGGACAACTCTGACTCTTAACCCTGTACCCACTCCACACTGAGGTGCAGGACTCGACGAGGCCTTGATGACCTCGTCCGTGCTTCCATGGTCGGCTCCTAAGGGGTGGGTCAGGAGTGACACACGTCCCATACTGAAAACAAGTGTTGGACATGTCCACGAAAGCAACTGGTTTCCTGCTCCCTCCCCCAGTCCACTCCGGGCTACAGGTTTGGGGGAGCAACACATGCCCCCACGCCGCCGCCCTGGCGGGCCCCAGGGACCACACCCACTGGGCAAAGTTGAGTGTTGCTTTATGACCACCACCCCCAGTCAATTCGAAATCTACCCCTCTGTTCTCCCACCACGGTCAAGGACACTCCCCAAAAGCCAAGGCCAAATATTAGCTCAGCCCGGTTAACAAAATTACACACGCACCCGACACAACGGAGGTGCAGATACATATCCACAGTCCGCTCCTCTTTCACACACACTTTCAACCTGGAGACACGCGCGGGCAAAGCAAAGCCCGCCCTGCGAAAGCCACCAACACCGCAGCCACCCTCCCCACCAATGCCACGCCGCGACCGTGGCACGCACTGCGGACAAGTACGCCCACAGGAGCACACGCGACACGCGCGCGAGTACACACACACACACACTGACTTCAGACTCTGCAAACCAAGGACACACACCCCCTGCGGACAAGTACGCGCTGTAAACGCCCCCCCGACCGCAGCTCGCAGACCCCCACGCGCAGGCATCCCCCGCACAAGGACGCGCAGCCCGCGCCCCACAGCACCCGCACTCTCTTGGGACCAGGGACGCACGCCAGCCCCACAGCCCAGCGCAGCCCCGGGCGCGGACGCACCGACACACCGCAGCCGCTCCCGCCACTGCCGCCGCGCCCGCCCTTACCGCGCGCCGCCAGCAGGCAGAAGGTCAGCGCGACGAGCCCGCGGCCGCGGCGAGCGTCCCCCCGCGCCATGGGGCTGGGCTCCGGCCGCCACCGCTGCCGCCTCCCAGCGCCTCGGCCGCCGCTGCGGGGGGAGGGCGCGCCGGGCGTCAGTGGCCCGGGGAGGCGCGGCGCTGCGGGCGGGGGCGCGGCCTCGGGGGCCCGGGCCCGAGCTGGGGCCGGCGCGGGGG
This sequence comes from Galagoides demidoff, assembly GCA_963574575.1. NCBI lineage: Eukaryota > Metazoa > Chordata > Mammalia > Primates > Galagidae > Galagoides > Galagoides demidoff. The sequence goes on from CAUYQV010175597.1 coordinate 10,802, forward strand.
CCGGGGCCGCTGCCTCCTCGCCCGCCCCTCCATCGCCATCTTGGGCGAGCAGCCCGGGAGGGGGCGCCCAGCGAGTGCGGCCGCCCGGGCCCCGCTGGGGACGGACTCCTGCGCCCGCGCGCCAGGACCCTACGCCTCGCGGTGCCTCTGCTCTGCCCGGGTCTGCGCCCCGATGCCTCGCCCTCCCCGGGTCGCCTCTGGGCCCTGTTGGGCCGCTCATTTCTGGGTCTGTCTGTCTCTGACTTTCCCTGTGTGGGAGTCTCCTGATCTTTCTGCCTCGGTGTCTCCATTTCTTTTCCCTGTCGCTGCCTCCGGGTCTCCTGCATTTCTGCTCCAGGCTCAGTGGAGTCAGGTTCTAGGCCTTGGTCTCTATCTGAGCGGCCCCCTTGCCATCAAAGCCCAGTCCATTCCAGTCCAGGTTCTGGGCTGAATCTGGTTAGCTTCTCCACATGCTTCCCCAGCCAACTCATCAAGAACTGAGTTTCCTCCTCATCTTATTTCCATTTCCATTCCAAGCTTAGGGCTTCTCTTGGCCTCCGTGCCTTGCTCTTGTAGTAAGCAATCCAGGCAAGGCATTTTGTTCTACCCCAAGCACTACTCTATTCACACCTCACTGCAGCCCTGGGAGGAACAAGGCAGATTTCACTCCCATTTTACATATGGTGAAACTGAGGCTAGAGGTGACATGACTGGTCTAAGGACAGGGGGCTAGGGAGCAGCAGATGCAGGATCTCAACCTTGGTTTTCTGACTCTGTCTCTGCTATCCAGCATTTACTGAACTACCTTTCTCTCATTCTTCAACTGTACTTTCTCTAACTGACCTAGCTAGACAATTTGCCTCAGTATCCCACAAATATGTCTTGTTCTAGAGCCAGAGAGTCAATTGTCATGCTAAACTGGGGAGAGGAGTACAGATTAAATGACCTACTTAAGGTCCCTTCCAACACCAACAAGATACCATAGTTCTTCCATTCCTGTGCCTCTAAGTGTTCCTGTGACTTAGGGCCATTTCATTTCTGTACCCAGTGTTGCCCATGAACCCTGAATAATCACCTGTACTTTGCAGATCTAACAGAAGCTTGGCATTTATCATTCATTGCCAGACCTCATCTGTCTTGGCCCATCAGCAGCATTTGAATTACTAGATCACTTCCTCTTTCTCCAAACACTTGTTTCTCTTAGTGATCTCATTTGGTCTTCAAGGCTTTAATGAGCATCTTTATGCTGATGATGCCCAAATTTATACTTCCAGTCTGGACCATCTTTACCCCAGACTTGAGTATCCAGCTGTCTGTTCAACAGTTCATTAGCTGTCTAATATACAATTTTATCCTGATCTTCTCCATCAATCCTGCTGCTCCCAGGCATCTTATTTCTAGCAGCTCCATTCTTCCTGTTGCTCTGGTCAATGGAGAGTCAGCCTCTACTGTTCACTTTCTGATCTTTCACTCTCCACCTTCCCACTACCACCTTAGTCCAAGAACCATCACCTCTCACTGGGATTGTTGCAGTGGCCTCCTTACTGGTCCCTTTGTTTCTGTCCTAGTCCCCCTTTAGTCTTGTTCTCAATATAGCAGCCAGAGTGATCCTGTTAAAATGAAACCATGTCACTTCTGTGCGTGAAATTCATTAGGGCTCCTATCTCAGAGCAGAAGCCAAAGTCCTTATTATGACCCTCAGGCCAATGGTCTGTAAGTTTGTTTTACCTAACTTCCCCTTCTGCACCTCTCTCTAACTTCCTCTTTGCTCACCACCTCCTTGCTGTAACTTGATCTCAGGCAGTCCCCTCCCCTCTGGCCTCAAGACCTTTGCCCAGCCAGGGCAAGTTTGGAGCTCTCTTCTCCCATACTGGATACTATCAGGTTGTATCCCCAACTCCCCTCACTCTCCCTACACCCTACCCTGCTCTGAGCTTGTCCTTAACACCACTCTCTAACATGCTATGCACTTTACTTATTTATGGTCTGTTCCTTCACCCTCCAGCTGCAATATAGGCTTCATGAGGATAAGGATTTTTGTTTGCTAGGCTCACTGCTGAATTTTTTTGTTTGTTTGTTTTGAGACAGAGTCTAACTATGTCACCCTCTGTAGAGTGCTGTGGTGTCACAGCTCACAGCAACCTCAAACTCTTGGGTTAAACTCTTGCCTCAGCTTCCTAAGTAGCTGGGACTATAGGCGCCCACCATAATGCCTGGCTATTTCTTTGCTGTAGTTTCCATTGTTGTTTGGCAGGCCCGGGCTGGGTTTGAACCTGCCAGCTCCAGTGTATGTGGTTGGTGCCCTAGCTGCTGACCTACAGGTGCTGAGCCATCACTGCTGAATTTTATACACCTAAACCAGCATCTGGCACCATGGAGGTGCCAGAAGGCCAGGATGAAAGATAAGAGTCATTTCCAACGAGGAACAATAGTGGCCTCAGTGGCATGGGGTAGCAAGGAGGATGGGAACAAGAGGAGGAAGGATTAATTTTGTGTATTGTAGATGTATGTTGAGGTTCAGGAAGGAGGTGTTATGGAACTGTTGATCATTTCAGATGTTTAACCTGGATCTTGACTATTTAAGGAGGGTAGCACCGATAGGGGTGATAGAAGAAATACTCTGCAGGGGCCTTGTGCTACGAGAAGACCAGAAGTGTTCCACAAATGGAAGATCCAATTGATTCGTAGGGCACCTGTTATGAGTCAGGCTCTGTTCAGGCACTGGGAGCACAGTGGTGAAGTAGATAGGCAATTATAATGCCATGTGATACCAGATTGATGGGGTACAGGGAAGAGGGGCACTTAGGCAGACTTGGGAGAGGCAGAGAAGGCTTCTCCAGGAAACCCAGTATAAGCAGAGATAGTAGGTGTGAACTAGGCAGGAGGGCAGACTCCAGAAATGAAGCTAAACAGCGAGGTGGAGGCCAGATGGGCCAGCCTTATATGTCATCTAGAAAGCAGTTGATGATTTAGTTGTCAATTGAATGAACAAACAAGCAAGGTGTTGCCATATAAAGAGACTAATTCAGACAGAAAATCCACTAAGCCACTCAGAAAAATCCAATTAATTTCTTCGCATTCATTATCTCAGGCTCTGGGCCAAATGTACGTGTGAGATGAGAAGAGGCAGAGTTATAAGCTTGAGCTAGCTAAACCCAGGACAAGGACTAAGAGCCATGATCGTTGTCCCACCTTGGGTGCAGACTTGCTATTTGACCTTGGGTAACTTCTGTGCTGTCTCTGGGCCTCAGCTTCAGCACTGAGACAAAAGGGCTAGGGTATGATGCACATTTCTAACTGGGGATTCCAAAGAGTTCACATCATTAAAAGTAGATGTAGGCTGGGCGCCTGTGGCTCAATCAGCTAAGGCGCCAGCCACATACACCTAAGGTGGCGGGTTCGAATCCCCAGCCCGGGCCCGCCAAACAACAATGATGGCTGCAACCAAAAAATAGTCGGGCGTTGTGGTGGGCGCCTGTGGTCCCAGCTGCTTGGGAGGCGGAGGCGGGAGACTTGCTTGAGCCCAGGAGTTGGAGGTTGGTATGAGCTGTGATGCCATGGCACTCTACCCAGGGGGATAGCTTGAGGCTCTGTCTCAAAAAAAAAAAAGTAGATGTAGCACCAATTTTAACTTTCAACCAATAAAATACTTTATTATTTTCCCCTTTCAAATGGGGAAAGGCTACAAATTGTGTACGGGAAGTTTTTGGGTGGAGGTCAATGGAGAGCTAAGGAACACTCTCAGATGAACATGGTTCACCATTATTAGTTTTTATCATTAAAAAACTTTAAATTATTTTCAGTCTTGGCTATTTAATACTGTTTCATTTATATCCATGTTGGACCATGAGAATTATATGATAGAAAATATGAGGAAACCTGATGAGTAAACTACAAAAATCCGAAGCTGAGGAAAACAGCATAGTTTTGCAAATTTGCCTCAACCTGATCCTCATCAGAAAACTATGTTATAGTCCTTTAATAAAAAAAAAATCACAAGAGGGCCAAGGGAAGGTGGCTCACGCCTGTAATCCTATCACTCTTGGAGGCCAAGACTGGTGGATAGCTTGAACTCAGGAGTTCAAAACCAGCCTGAGCAAGAGTGAGACCCTGTCTCTGCTAAAAATGGAAAAAACTAACCAGGTGTGGTGCAGGCCCGTAATCCCAGCTACTGGGGAGGCTGAGGCAAGAAGATCACTTGAACCCAGGAGTTGGAGGTTGCTCTCAACTATGACACTATGGCACTCTACCCAGGGTGACAGAGTGAGACTGTCTTTTAAAAAATAAATTAACGGGCTCGGCGCCTATGGCTCAATCAGCTAAGGCGCCAGCCACATACACCTAAGGTGGCGGGTTCGAATCCCCAGCCCGGGCCCGCCAAACAACAATGATAGCTGCAACCAAAAAATGGCTGGGCGTTGTGGCGGGCGCCTGTGGTCCCAGCTACTTGGGAGGCTGAGGCAGGAGACTCGCTTGAGCCCAGGAGTTGGAGGTTGCTATGAGCTGTGATGGCATGGCACTCTACCCAGGGGGATAGCTTGAGGTTCTGTCTCAAAAAAAAATAAAAAATAAATAAATAAGTAAATAAATTAACAGGCACAGTGGCTAATGTCTGTAATCCTAGCATTCTTGGAGGCCGAGGTAGGCAGATTGAGTTCACAGGTTGGTGACCAGCCTGAGCCAGAACAACTTCGTCTCTAAAAATAGTCGGGTGTTGTGGCAGGCACCTATAGTCCCAGCTACTTGGGAGGCTGAGGCAAGAGAATTGCTTAAGCCCAAGAGTTTGAGGTTGCTGTGAGCTGTGACACCATGGCATTCTACTGAAGGTGACAAAATAAGACTCTGTCTCAAAAAATAATAATAATAATAACAAAATTAAGTTAAAAAAATAAAAAAAATCACTAGGGCCAAGTGCTGTGGCTCACGTTCTGGAATGCCATGGGTGGATTGGTTGATCTTAGGGTTCAAGACCAGACTGAGCAAGAGTGAGACTGAGTCTCTATTAAAAATAGAAAAACATGGGGCAGGACCTGTGGTTCAAGGAGTAGGGCGCTGGCCCCATATACTGAGTGTGGCAGGTTCGAACCTGGCTCCACCCAAACTGCAACAAAAAAATAGCCAGGCTTTGTGGCGGGCGCCTGTAGTCCCAGCTACTCGGGAGGGTGAGGCAAGAGGATTGGAGGTTGCTGTGAGCTGTGACACCACAGCACTCTACCTAAGGCGACAAAGTAAGACTCTGTCTCTTAAAAAAAAAAAAAAAAGAAAGAAAAACTAGCCAGTTGTGGTGGCACATGCCTGTAGTCCCAGCTACCTGGAGACTGAGGAAAGAGGATCACTTCAGCCCAGGAGTTGGAGGTTAAGGTAAGGTATGATGATGTCACTGCACTCTAGCTAGGGCAACAAGGGAGACTCTGTCTCAGAAAAAAAAAAAGAAAAAATCATTAGTCACTAATATGTCAAAAACCAATATATAAGAAAAAATCTGATGACAATTCAATCTAATTTGGTTTTTTGTTTACTGAAAAGGCAAACCATCAATCTATAAAAGAAACTTTAAAAAAATTTTTTTAAAGGTGGAAACAGTCTCTTTTTTTTTTTTTAATTTAGCAGGCCAGGTTTGAATCTGCCACCCCTGTTACATGGGGGCCGGCCCTCTAACCACTGAGCTATGGGGCCCCCCTCACCCCTAAAAAATTTTTTTTTGAGACAGAATCTCTCTGTCACCCTGGATAGAGTCCTGTGGTGTCATAGTTCATAGGAACCTCAGACTCCTGGGATCAAGCAATCCTCTTCCTTTAGCCTCCCAAGTAGCTTGGACTATAGGTGTACACCACCATGCCTAATTAATTATTTTATTTTTATTTATTTTATTTTTTTTTTGAGACATAATCTCACTTTGTGTCTTCAGTAGAGTGCTATGGCATCATAGCTCACAGCAATGTCAAACTCCTGGACTCCGGTGATTCTCTTGCCTCAGCCTCCCAAGTAGCTGGGACTACAGGTGCCCCTATAACACTGGGCTGTTTTTAGAGACGAGGTTTTGCTTTTGCTCAGGCTGGTCTTGAACTCACGAGTTCAGGCAATCTACCCACCTTGACCTCCCATAGTACTGGGATTACAGGCGTGAGCCATCACACCCGGCCCCAATTTTTTTATTTTTAGCAGAAAAGGTGTCTCACTCTTGCTCAGCCTAGTCTCAAAGTCCTGTGATCAAGTAATCCACCTCCGTTGGCCTCCCAGAGTGCTAGGATTACAGGTGTGAGCCACTGAGCCTGACCTAAAGTTGTTTTTTTTAACAGCACAAAAGGGGATCATATCATGAAAGTGTCTATTTTTATGCTATAACACATGATTAAACTTCAATGCATATTGGGTCCCCAAACCAAATTTACATATAGTTTTATTTGTTGCCAAATCATGCTTTTTTCCCCTAAAGTCAGCATTAAATGAAGTTTTTAAAATAATCTATTTAATTAAATATATTAAAATTGCCTTGAAAAGCTGTCAGGTGCAGTGAACACTATTCTGGTGATGGGCACCCCAAAATCCCTGACTTATACATTATAAAAGGTATCCATATACAAAAATATTTATATCCCCTTAATACTTTGAAATTTTAAAAATTGCCTTGAATTAACAGTATGCTATATTATAAAATTAATGTTTTTCTGAGACAGTTTTAGGAGAGAAGTGACATTTCGGGGACAGGTCAATGTAGAGATTGACAGAACTGGACAGGGCTAGCAGACTGCAGCTTCCATTGGTTTGACCAGGTGGCTAGGATGCTATTAAAGGAAGGAAACACAGGGAGGAGCAGGACTGAGGAAAGGGAAGACAATTAGGTTTCTTAACACGTTGAGTATGAGGATCCCATATGGTGTTATTGTGCTAGAAGTCTCCTAGGTGGGTGCAGTGGGACAATGATTGGCCAGAGGCATCAGGAAGGCTTCCTCACTCACACATCTAGCTCTTGGGCTAGAAAGACTCAAACAGCTGGGCTCCTCCAGCATCTCTATCTACATGTGGTCTCTCCAGTGAGGAGGCTTCAAGGTGGCCAGATCGCTTTCATGGTGGCTCAGGACTCCAAAGGCATGAAACCTTACCATTTCAATCTGAGCGAAGAGATCAGAACCAGAGAAATTATTTTGTGAGATGGTACTTCTCCTATCTGAGCATCTAACCCACCTCATTATGATTTTTTTGTTTTTGAAAGAGTCTCACTCTGTCACCCTAAGTAGAGTGCTATGGCCTCATAGCTCACAGAAAGTGGGCTCAAGTGATTCTCTTGCTTCAGCCTCCCAATAGCTGGGACTACAGGCAATTGTCATAAGCCTGGATATTTTTAAAAAGAGACAGGTGGGTGGCGCCTGTGGTTCAGTAGGTAGGGCGCCGGCCCCATATACCAAGGGTGGCGGGTTCAAACCCAGCCCCTGCCAAAATGCAACAAAAAAATAGCCAAGTGTTGGGCAGCGCCTGTGGCTCAAAGGAGTAGGGCACTGGCCCCATATGCCGGAGGTGGCGGGTTCAAACCTGGCCCCAGCCAAAAAAATAATAATAATAACCAGGTGTTGCAGTGGGCGCCTGTAGTCCCAGCTTCTTGGGAGGCTGAGGCAAGAGAATCACCTAAGCCCAAGGAGTTAGAGGTTGGTGTGAGCTGTGACGCCATGGCACCCTACCAAGGGTTAATAAGTGAGACTATCTCAAAATAAAAAATAAAAAGAGACAGGGTCTTGCTCTTGCTCAGGCTAGTCTCAAACTCCTGAGCTCAGGTGATCCACCCACCTTGGCTCCCAGAATGCTAGGATTACAGGCAAGAGCCACTGCCCAGCCCTATAATTCTTTGTTAAATTGTCTGGTTCCATTGGTAAATGGTAAGCTGCTTATGATAAGGATCATTTGTATCTTGCTCAATCCTGTCTCCCAGGCATCTATCATAGTGTATAGAATATAGTAAGATCCTAAGTAATGTTTTCTAAATGAATGTTAAAAAAAACAAAAAGGTTACTCCTTTATCATAAGCCATGCAAAAATGATAAAAATTTTCTAGTAAATCACTAACAGGAGTCAAGAGAACACACTACTGTCAAAAGGATTTGAGCATCAAAACATGTTGGAAAGTGCTTGCCCGAGTAATCTCTAACATCTGTTGGCTCTATGACTCTAAATCAAGAATTTAGGCCAGGTATGGTGGCTCACCCCTGTAATTCTAGCACTCTGGGAGGCCAAGGCAAATGGATAGCTTGAGCTCATGAGTTCTTGAAATTATTTCTTGTCTGTTTATCAGGTCCAAGCCAGGCTTGCTGTACCTTGTGTGCTGGGAGAGGGGCAAGGGGCAGCATGCTAACCATTGGCCTGAACTCTGGAGTTTGAGGTTGACCTGAGCAAGAGCAAGAGCCCACCTCTACTAAAAATAGAAAAAACTAGCTGGGTGTTATGATGGAGACCTGTAGTCCCAGGTAGTTGAGAACCTGAGGCGAGAGGATCACTTGAGCCCAAAAGTTTGAGGTTGCTGTGAACTGTGATACCACAGCACTCTACCAAGGGCGACATAATGAGACTCTGTCTCAAAAAAAAAAAAAAAAACAAAAAAAAACTACAGGTCTACAGGTTCTTTAACTTCAAGAAGTAGAGTCTAATTCCCCTCCTTTGGCTGCCTTAAGTGACTCATTTCTAAAGAATAGAATGTGGTGGAGGTGACACTATGTTTTATGTGGTTTGTCATGGAAGGGGATACAGCTGCTGCCTAGCTTTCTCTTGGGGAACAAGTGCCTTCGGAGTCCTGAGCCACCATGAAAGAGTCTGGTCACCTTGAAGCCTTCTCACTGGAGAGACCACGTGTAGATAGAGATGCTGGAGGAGCCCAGCTGTTTGAGTCTTTCTAGCCCAAGAGCTAGATGTGTGAGTGAGGAAGCCTTCCTGATAGCTCTGGCCAACCACTGTCTGACGACACCCACTTAGTAGACCTTGAGCCCAGCTAACCCTCAGAACTATGAGAGATAGTAATAATAACAAATGATTGTTGTTGCTTTATACAAGTAAGTTCGGGATGATTTGTTATACAGTAATAGATAACCAGAACAGCTGCTGAAGTCTTTACTGGGATGGGTTTATCATTAGAACCACTTACTTCCTCCTCTTTTTAGCCCCTTTTAAGGAAAATACAAAAGTAAGATAATGTTTATAATATCTTCAACCTTCATATTCAAAATTATCTCCCACACTGCTCCCCTGTTCAAACCCTCTAAGCCAGTGAGTTTGATCTGATCTTTCTCAGCAAGTCCCTAACCAATCTGTAGAATTATGGTCTATTTTTATCTTCCTCTTTGTGCTTTTCTAGGTTTTTTTCCAAAATGTCTATATTGAACATTTTTTTTTTTTTTTGAGACGGAGCCTCAAGCTATCCCCCTGGGTAGAGTGCCATGGCATCACAGCTCATAGCAACCTCCAACTCCTGGGCTCAAGCGAGTCTCCTGCCTCCACCTCCCAAGTAGCTGGGACCACAG
>CAUYQV010175600.1:0-20088 GCA_963574575.1 Galagoides demidoff
AATAGCTGAAGATATTAACAAATGGAAAAACATACCATGCTCATGGCTGGGAAGAATCAACATTGTTAAAATGTCCATACTACCCAAAGCAATATACAATTTTAATGCAATCCCTATTAAAGCTCCACTGTCATACTTTAAAGATCTCGGAAAAAATAATACTTCATTTTATATGGAATCAGAAAAAAATCTTGAATAGCCAATACATTATTAGGAAATAAGAACAAATCAGGAGGCACCATGATACCAGAATTCAGAATACTATAAATCTGTAGTGATCAAACAGCATGGCACTGGCACAAAAACAGAGAGGTAGATATACAGAATAGAAAAGAGAATCTAGAGATGAACCTAGCCACTTATCATCATTTGATCTTTGATAAGCCTAACAAAAACATTCATTCGGGGAAAGATTCCCTATTTAACAAATGGTGCTGGGAGAACTGGCTGGTGACCTATAGAAGACTGAAACTGGACCGTCACCTTTCACCACTAACAAAAATAGATTCTCACTGGATAAAAAATTCAAACTTAAGACATGAAACTATAAGAATACTAGAAGAGAGTGCAGGGGAAATGCTTGAAGATATTGGCCTGGGAAAAATATTTTATGAGGAGGAACTCCCAGGCAATTGAAGCAACACCAAAAATATATTACTGGGATCTGATAAAGCTAAAAATCTTCTGCACAGCTAAGGGAACTATGAGTGAAGGAAATAAACAGCCTTCAAAATGGGAGACGATTTTATCAGATTATGTTTCTGACAAAGATCTGATAACTATAATCCACAGAGAACTCAAACTAATCAATAAGAAAAAAACAAACAACCCCATTTCTTTGTGGGCAAGAGACTTGAACAGAAACTTCTCTGAAGATGACAGGTGCATGGCCTAAAAACACAAGGAAGAAGGCTCATCATCTTTAATCATCAGAGAAATGCAAATCAAAACCATTTTGAGATATCACCCAACACCAATAAGTTTAGCGCACATCACAAAATCCCCCAAATGCAGATGTTGGCGTGGAGGTAGTGAGAAAGGAACACTTCTATTTGCTGGTGGGACTGCAAACTAATATGACCTTTTTGGAAAGAATCATGTATAATTCTCAAGAAACCAAAAGTTGACCTACCATTTGATCCTGCAATATCATTACTAGGTATCTACTAAGATGAGCAATAATCATTTTACAACAAAGACATTTGTACCAGAATATTTAGTGCAGCCCAATTCACAATTGCCAAGTCACGGAAGCAGCCTAAATGCCCATCAACCCATGAATGGATAAACAAATTGCAGTATATGTATACCATGGAATACTATGCAGCCATAAAAAGAGGGAGACTTTAAATCTTATTTTTCTTTTGTTTACCTGGATGGAGCTGAAACATATTCTTCTTAGTAAAGTATCTCAAGAATGTGAAAATAAGTATCCAATGTACTCAACACTATCATGAAACCAATATAGAAACATATTAATATAAATGATAAAAAGTGATAAAAACACAAAGATAATCCAGAAAGAAAGAGGCAGGAGGAGGATACGTGGAGGGAGGCCATTTGGTGGGATCTCACCTAATGTACACTATGCAAGGCTACATTTCAAAACAACTAAGACTATATTATAAATGTCTTACCACAAAAATAAGTAAGCGAGGTGATGGTTATGTTAATTAGTTTGATTCAAGCATTCCACATTGTGTATAAAATCATAGCATTGTACCCCATAAATGTACACAGTTATGACTTAATAAAAATTAAGTTAAAAAAGAAAGGTTAATAGAAACATCGATGGGTCTGGTCCCTGGATGCGCTGATCAAATGTCAGCAGCCTCTCGGCCACTGCAGGCCCCTCACTCTTCTCTAGCAGAGAGGCTGGCTGCTCAGCTGGGATGCTGTAAATTCCTGGTGATAAAGTGAGAAGCTGGAAAGTTACAAGCCTGCCTTCTCATCACTGGGGTTGTTAGGACAGCAATAAGTTATAATGAAAAATAAATTCAGAAGCGACTAGAGAAATGATACTCATGGGGCTGGAGGGAAGCCTGTGCTCGCCCTTAAAACCCAATTTGTATTATAGGATGTTGAGAGGACAAATTTCTGGATAAACAACAGAGGGATGGGGCAAGCTTTCAAAATGTTACTTCCTACAGAATCTAAAAACATGTTTAGACTGCCGCCTCCCCCACCCCCGCCCCTGCTGCCGCCTCCCCCACCCCCGCCACACACACACACTTTTTAAGTGACTATGACCCTCAGAGCAAATTATTCTGGTAGCAAACAACTAATGTAAAGGGATTTTATTTTTGAGGGCAAGGCAATCTAAATTAAAATTAAATTTAGGTTACCAAAAGCAAGTTGGTATGAAGAAAAGGAACTGTTTGCTTTATTTGTTATTTTATGCTAAATATTTTAATGCCCATAATGACAAAATTACCCTGAAAATCTAGCTTTTATAGTTTTTATGTTCAGAGTCTTACGCAGTTTGAATTTTAATGAAATATAATGAAATTCTTGTCAGTGGAATTTAAAGAAGGGGTTTTTCTACTGAACTCTTTTCACCTGGAATTCTGACTTTGCAAATTGTTTCAAAACAAGATTAAATAGGTTGGGGACTAGAGTATAAATATGGAAATGAGAAGAGAAATCAGAATCTCTAAGGCTAAAAAGCAGAAAATGGAACAAGATTTAGCTACATTTGTCAAACTGATTAAGACTTTTTCTCTCAGATACTATACAATAAAACATCACTAAAATGGAAGTATTAAAAGTGTTGGTGTACATAACCCAAGGCTTAAACAAATACTTCTCAGCCTATTTTTTTCAACCCACTTCAAGTTTAAAGAGCTGCTGTGGAGAATAGAACAGACATATAGTTGATACAGAAAGCCAGGCAGGATCAGTGGAAATTATGAAATGTAACGGTCTCATTGACAGACGGGTGCTCCCATAAATAGAGGCCTTAGTCTCAAGCCGCTTGTGTGTAGCAACCATAGGGGTAACTTGTACTTCTTGGAGAAAATGAACTGACTCTAGGAATTTAAATGGAGCCTGAGTGACTGCTGGATGGAATTTACTGAGTGGGAAATCAACCTGGGGGATCTTTGTTGTTTTCTGCCAACGTTCACACTTCCGTGATCTGATTTTGCTCTTTACTAAGTCCATGCATATTTTCAAATGTGCTCTAATAGGTTCTGCTGTTTTTATAGTTAGTATATGAACAAAAATTCTTTTACTTATAAGAAAGCACTTCTAACTGGCATCGCATCATTAACTAACATAAGTAACACTGACCTTTATGTTCTAAATTATTTTTCTGTAAAGACACAAAATGGGGGGCCAAAGTGGATCATAAATGCTCTTTCCCTGATACATGACAAAATAAACACATAAGGTTTAGTCAAATAACCTCAATAGCCACAAATAGCAAGAAAGAGAGATGGCTTAGTGTTTCAAAAGGAGGAGAGTGAAGGGAGAACACACTTCAGGGGTGGAGTAGAGCTTAACCTTGCCTCCCATCCCCGAAATGGAGTGGACACTCAACAGAACCTCAGAAGTTGGAGCACAGCCTGGCTGACTGACACAGCCCCACCCCTATATGGGGAGCTGCCTCCTTTCACACACCTTCAGGGTGTGAAGACGGACCAGCATGAAGATGGATGGGGCCCAGAGGGCCAGCCTTGCATAGCCATGGAGCCCAGAGGGCCAGCCATGCACTGCAGTTTATGGAAAAAAAAAAACAAACCCAGTAGGCCTAAGATGCAGTGAGCAGGGCCATACCCCTAACCTCCTATCAGAAAACACAAAGTCTGGCCAACATTCAGACTGCAGTATAATGTCTATTTCCACAAGGTGAAAAAGAGATGTTAGGCAGAATGCAAATATGTGAGAGCAGGGAGGAGAAGGAGGGGAGGGGGAGGGGGCCCAGAGGGGGACGGAAAAAGAGGGGGGGGAGGCAGGACATTTAAAGGAAGATGAACCCCAAACTATCAAAAATGGGTGGAGTGGGGAAGGAAATGGGAACATATATAGCACTTCTTTTTTTTTTTTTATAGTTTTTGGCCGGGGCTGGGCTTGAACCTGCTACCTCTAGTATATGGGGCCAGCGCCCTACTCCAGCTCTTCTAATTTCTTTATCTTTCTGAGTTGGGAGCCAATGGGCAGTGTCTAAAAGAAAATTTATAATTAAAAATGACTCATTTTAGTATTCTTTATAATTCTTTTTTTAACTTTTAGAGGATAATGGTAAAAAATACTTTATGTGACCTTTAGAAATTCTTCATTTAGATTGTTTCTCATATTAAAATTAAATTTAATATTTTTATAATCAAAATAGAAAGTATGGGATGGTACTATTTTTCTGGAAGTAGTTCCTTTGTATGTATATGAATATATATGCATATGTATCTACATAAACGCATACACATGTATGAAATAAAATTTTCATGAAATACTATTTGCCGAGATGGACTTCGATGTTTCAACTGTGTTCTCTTCTTCCGTATTTGAAAGCAGTTATTAGGTTAGACCCTATAGTTTGTAAAACACTACACTTTACTCTGCTGCCTGCACTCATGAACTCTTTTGTTTCTTAAAAACATAGACAAAATTATTTTAAAGTATAAAATTTCATAAGTTTTGCAACTATCTCAATTTTAAGTGAGAATACCCTGAAAACAGTCATTTCTCTTCCTTTTATCACAAAGAAGAGTTACAACAGTAGCAGGAAAACCTGTGGCGTGGTGGCATCTCGGTGGCTGATCTGAGCTCCCCGGCCCTTGGGCCAGCTGTCAGTGGTCAGCAGGGCCTTCCTACCTGTGAGTCACAGTAGAGAGGAGGTGAGTTCACAAAGCAGCACTTGGAGGCGAAGTCAGAGCGCTTCTCCAGCAGGGCCTCCAGCTCGGCGGGCTCAGCGTCTGGCAGCTTTGCCCGCAGTCGCTCGGCCAGTCTGAAAGGTGGTGTTTGTATAAGTTTTACTAGACTTATTTTACAAACATTTCTAATGCAAAATATTAACCATTCCATATCTTTTACAATAAAAAATTGAAAAGAAGACTTACCTTTCTCACAAAATTCTATACTTGTGGAATGATTTGGGGGGAGTCATTTTGGGGTCAGAAAATGAAATCTGTGCCTTTTCCAGGATCCCTCAGGATCCCACCAGCAAACACTGATCTGTGCCTCTTTTGGCATCCCTCAGGACCCAACCTTCAAACATACTGCTTTGTGCCTCTTCCAGGATCCCTCAGGATCCCACTAGCAAACATACTGATCTGTGCCTCTTTTGGGATCCCGCCAGTAAACATATTGCTCTGTCCCCCTTCCTTTGGTCTTTGTTTCAACATGATGACTTCTTCTGTTTTCCCCTGATCTTTCACCTTCCTTGTGGTTTTAGGTTTCAAGTTCCTTAAAGGATGTTCCCTTAGAGGACATCATGCCACTGTAATGCTTTATCTTTTATTTCATATTTTATAGAATTTCCCTCTGAACTTTGCCTACTTCTGAACTAAATTAAGCTAGAAAAGATGGAATGGGGTTCAGGAAACCCTGGCTTGTGTCTTTAGTTCTTCTGTGGACTAACTTTCCATCTCACTTGGAAGGTGGTGACGAGACTGGGGATCTCTTTCACTTGACCTTGACACCTCTTCATCCTCCCAACTCGCCCGGCTTTGTGACTTCCTCCAAGAAATGCTTGCCCATGATGATGTTAGGTGAAGAGACCCAAATCTATTTAGAGTTGGAGTTGGCAAGGTGAGTGCTGGGAAGGGAACGAGGTCACAAGATCATCACAGAACTCACAGGCCCAGGCTGGACATGGAGGCTGGAGAGACCAGGAAGAATGCAGAGGATTGGAAAAATAAAGCAGAAAAGAGAAGAAAAGAGAAGAAAGAAAGGGAAGGGAGGGAGGGAAGGGACAGTGGGAAGGAAGGCTGGGGGAGAAGGACGTTTCTAATACCCAGCCTTGAGGGTCTCTGCCCTCCCTATGTCAGTTATGCTGTGGGCTCGCCTGGATCCACACTGTGGAATACATTTTCATTCAGTTGCCCCAGGCATTTCTGGAGTTCAACACTCTGGACAGAGAATATCATCTTGCACTGCCCGTCTGACTCTGTTCTTCTGTACTGCCTCCACATAGCTAATAGATACATAATAAGAAATTTTCTGATAACTGAGAAATAACCATTCTGAACTTACAGCCTTCAGTTAGGGCTTTGCTAAGGTGGACTTTGTGGAGGTCATTGGAGGGGGTGGCTTACTTTGAGCTACTTGTGCTTTCTTAAGACCTACATTCAAATGATTTAAAATGGATCTGAGTGCAGTTGGGAATGACATGGTCTTTCCAATGGAGACTTTTACCAAGAGCCCCGTACTACTTTCGTTATCGTGTCCTGCTACTTTCCTGTTAGTGTCTATTTATAAAGCAGTGATTTCTCCTCCTAACTGAGAAAAATGACTATTGTTCAACAGTGTTGATGGTTAGTGTCTGGGTTTCCAGTTTATGGGGAATACACGCTGATGATGGCCAACAGAGCACTGAAAGTTGGGGTTGTCTCAGGCAGTCTGGGCTCCTGGGTTATGAACAGCAGGACCTGCAGCTAACTCTGGGGCAGGAATGCTGAGAAACTACGTGCTAATTTTGTCTGTTTGAATCAGGTCCCTGCAGATCAATTTTGTAACAATTAGCCTGTGTTCTAACTGGCCACATGCCTGATACACAGGACACATTTCCCCTGGTAAAAGAGCTCAGGTTCTTCTTACAGCGATATTAGATTCCAAATGCTTTAAAAAATTCTTTTAATTGTACCTCCTCTTTTTATTCACTTAGCATGTCTTAAGTTGTTAACAATGTGTTCCGATCATAATGCAAGCAAATATTATGCATAAATTTGGAGAATACACCCAGAGCAAGTCACTTACTTTTTCTTGTACTCAGTAAATGTGTTTTCTGAATAATCTGCACATAGTTCTTGTCCTTTGGCAATGAAAGAAGACAGTTCCTTCTCCAGCTGAGGGCCCTGTAAGAAAACAATGGTGTTTGTCTTGACATACTGTCCCCAAAGGGTGTTGAATCAGAATAAGGTGTGTCATATCAGTGTGAGTATTAGCTACACTGGGCATTGGCAATGCTTCCTGCATGAGGATGGATGGTTAATATTTCAGACTTTGCCACATAGGGTCTCTGTTGTAACTACTCCACTCTGCACAGGTGCAGTCATAAATAACACATAAAGAACAAGAAGGGTATTGCGTGGCCTTTTGGCAAGATCAAGGGAAGTACGAGTGGTTGTGTTCCAGTGAAACTTTATGCATGAGCCCTGAAATGTGAATTCCATGTAATCGTCACATATCATGAAATATTAATCTTCTTTTGATATTTTCCCCCCCAACAGTTAAAAAATGTAAGACCATTCCTCCTTCTTAGCTTGAAGGCCATCCATAAATGGACAGTGAGCCAGGTTCAGCCCATGGACTGCAGTTTAAGTGGTTGACACATTGTAGCCCATTGTACCTTAGCTGTTAAGCAGGCGGCAGGGTCTTCCAGATCACAGCATTCGCCAAGGCTTTTCAGGGTCGGCTCGAGCACTTTACTGAGGAATACTTCTGGAACGTGAGTCCTTCTGCTTAGTTCAAATGTATACCTGGTAGGAAGGGGCAAAGAAGATGCTCTTCAGTGTGTGCGGATGTGTGTGTGTGTTCCCGTTCTGGGAGGTGGCACGTCTGTGGTAAAGACAGACCTCCCGGCTCCGCATCCGAAGTCAAGGGGAGACTGACCCCACACCCAACGGGTTTGGATTCAACAGTGTTTTCATTGAAATGCAGTTATTAATATTAGCCTTGAAGC
This sequence comes from Galagoides demidoff, assembly GCA_963574575.1. Taxonomy (NCBI): domain Eukaryota; kingdom Metazoa; phylum Chordata; class Mammalia; order Primates; family Galagidae; genus Galagoides; species Galagoides demidoff. Next base: position 7,841 of record CAUYQV010175600.1, read on the forward strand.
AACTGTGACTAGTTAATGCTGAATTAAATCTCTGTGTGACGACTATAATGTATATTATGTAAAAGCTTGTTCGCTTCAAATGAACCTGGAGCTATCCTTTGGGCCGTATAACACAGTCAATCCTTTCTGAGCAACAGCTGGGCACTTTAAAGGATTTGCTGGAGTAATAGGTTTATGTAAACCACTGTGTCTTAGCCCGTGCTACCCATGCACTTATAAAAACAAGGAGTGTTTAGAAATTAAAGTGTCAGTCCCACCTCGATTCTGCCGCCTGATGTTGCTGATCGATACTCTAACCTCCTTCAGTCTATCTATGGAACGTTTTCACGCCATGGGTGTGTGTATGCTCAGAGTGCGTGCAGCCCACGATATACTAATTTTAGTTCTTTCTTCAGTTAGATGAAATAAGAAAAAGGTTTACCATTTCTTATTTAGTCTGTATCTCATTTAGTACAAAAGTGTAATCAGTACAGCCAAGGAAAGTTATTCTGTCTGCTATTTTATTGGCATCAAATGTTTATTGTCCAAAAGTTTGGGATATGGCTTGGTGCCTGTGGCTCAAGTGGCTAAGGCACCAGCCACGTACACCTAAGGTGGCAGGTTCGCATCCAGCCCGGGCCCGCCAAAAGACAATGATGGCTGCAACCAAAAAAATAGCCGGGCATTGTGGCGGGCACCTGTAGTCCCAGCAACTTGGGAGGCGGAGGCAGGAGACTCGCTTGAGCCCAGGAGTTGGAGGTTGCTGTGAGCTGTGATGCCACAGCACTCTACCCAGGGGGACAGCTTGAGGCTCTGTCTCAAACAACAACAACAACAACAACAACAACAAAGGGTTGGGATAGTTTAGGCTTTTGATTTGTGACTTTGAACTAGACATAACAGAATAAAGCTAGTTAATAACATGATGGCCATTCCTGGTGCCGTGATGTATTTTACATGTGTAGCATTTTTGTGTATAGAAAAATGTTTCCACGTTCACTTTCACCTGCATTTCTACACGTGCTCCCCACTCGCAGCCTGTGTGCTAAGGAAGGCAGGTATTAACATTTTCAAATTAATAAGGAACCTAGGTTCAGGAAGGCCGAGCCACTTTTCTTGGTAATGCATAGTAATCACAAGAGGCAGAATTAGAAGCACTAAGCTTTTTCCATCTCCAAAAATCTTTGTACTGAAGTCAATTGTTCTTCATTTAAAATAAATTGTGGAGTTTAAAAACATTCAGTAACTTAAAATATTAACAAATACTTAAACCCATGAAAAACAGAAAAAGTACTCTGCCTGTGTTTGAAGTGGGTGACAGCATACCTCCCCTCCATCTGGCCACATTTCTGTCCAGATGAACCTAAGATGTAACGCATTCCATGCCACCCCTACTTACTGGTCCACGGCTTTGCTGTTCCCGTGATCACACACGTCTCTACCCGTGGGCAGCTTAACATCTGGCAGCTCGGGTGGCTGTGCAGCTGGCATGAAGTAAGTGCACATGAAAACGTCCATGGGTGTCTTTTCTTGACAACAGTCCCCAAACTTAGAACTCTTGGTGGATAAGTGCTCACAGACCTTTACCGTGTGTTCAGGCAGCTACAGAAACAGGGAGTTTGTGTGTTGTTAGTTTTCTGGTTGGTCTATGTAAAGATGAGGCTTATCAAGGCTGAAAGGCCTTTGGCATGTTGATAAAAGCCAACGTGAACACTCTTGGAAACTAAATTTGTATAATATTTGGGGAGACCATTTGTCAGCATGTACTAAAAGATGTAAAAATATACAATGCAAGTTTTAAGAGTTTACTCTCAGGAAATAATTATAGATTAAGGGAAGATTTAAATATAAGTGTATTAAATGATGCATTGCTTAAAATATTGAAAACCTAAGTACTATAAGAGAGGATCAGTTAATAAAAATACAGTGTATCTAGTTAGATACATGTAACACATGCAACAGAGGTGTGTAAGAGACTCCTATTTACCCACTGTATATTATTATAGAACAACACCCATTAACACAGATAAAGGGACTGATACGATCTCAGGGACTGATCTTCATTGAATGAAATTATTCAAATTTTCATCTACTTGAAGGAATTGTGCAAATTTAATACAGTAAAAACATGGAGATGACTATCAAATTATAAGAAGCACAATAAAGGCATTAGTAACCCCCAATAGCACAATGGTTGCAGTGCTGATAGAACTTCATGTGATAACGATAACAGTCTTATCTGTACTGCCCATACTACTGTGTCTTCAAAGTGTGACCGAGATGTGAATTTTAAATCATATCCAATTTAAATTTATGCTTTATTCTCCCAGGTGAGGGTTCCTTAGGAAGATGAAAAGCAGCTTAGGAGAGTGCCTGCCCTCAGCACCTGTCAGTGCTCAGTGTGCGGTGGTGACATGGTGATAGGGTCTGTCTTACCTCCTTGGCCATGCAGTCCTCGGAGGTAGATGCACAGCATTTGGCAAGGACATTCGTGATATCTTCAGCTAGTGGCAAGACATCCTCCAGATCAGCAGTGGGCACTTTTTGGGCTAATTTTATGAGATGGCTAAATAGTTAAAATGAATTTGTTAGTTTATCTGCATTTCAGTTTTATTGGTTTCAGGATAAACACACATCCTGGAGGAATAAAATGAATTTCAACCCTTTGGCCTTCCAGCTGCGTAGAACACATCTGACTCAAGGTCAACTTTGCCCACTAGATCTTTTCAAGTCTTCAGTACTCAAAAGCAGCTTTCTTCTGGCAAGGTGAAAGGCCTATTTCCTTGGGTCACGGAGTTAATAAAAATTAGGGTTTGTTACTGTAACCCTTAGGCATGTCATAAGGTTACATGTGTGAGTGAGATTATGCCATGGTCCTCTCCTACCTGTGAGGTCACATGTATGGGTGAGATCATGCTGTGGTCCTCTCGTGCCTGTGAGGTCACATGTGTGGGTGAGATCATGCCGTGGTCCTCTCGTGCCTGTGAGGTCACATGTGTGGGTGAGATCATGCTGTGGTCCTCTCCTGCCTGTGAGGTCACATGTGTGGGTGAGATCATGCCGTGGTCCTTTCCTACCTGTGAGGTCACATGTGTGAGTGAGATCATGCCATGGTCCTCTCCTGCCTGTGAGGTCACATGTGTGGGTGAGATTATGCCGTGGTCCTCTCCTGCCTGTGAGGTCACATGTGTGGGTGAGATCATGCTGTGGTCCTCTCGTGCCTGTGAGGTCACATGTGTGGGTGAGATCATGCTGTGGTCCTCTCGTGCCTGTGAGGTCACATGTGTGGGTGAGATTATGCCATGGTCCTCTCCTGCCTGTGAGGTCACATGTCGTGAGGTCATATGTGTGGGTGAGATCATGCCATGGTCCTCTCCTGCCTGTGAGGTCACATATCGTGAGGTCATATGTGTGGGTGAGATCATGCTGTGGTCCTCTCGTGCCTGTGAGGTCACATGTGTGGGTGAGATTATGCCATGGTCCTCTCGTGCCTGTGTTTGCTTTTGTTACTACATCAAGAAAACTAGTAAATATTCTTTTCACATTAATATCCTGAACATACTAAGAATATTAAATATTTTTAAAAACTGTAGTGAAAACATGATATAAAACTTAGTCTCAACCATGTTAAGGCATACGCTTTCATAGTGCTAAGCAGTCACGTGACTACACAATTACTTTCTAGAAATTTCTCATCTTGCAGAACTAAAATTCTATATCCGTGAGCACTGATTTACCCCCTTTCCTCCTACTCTTTGGCAACCATTTTCCATTAGCTATTTTTATGATTTTTATTATTTTAGATACACTATCTGAATAAAATTATCCAGTATTTTTCCTTTTATGAGAGACTTATTTCACTTAGCATAATGTCCTCAAAGCTCATCTATTTTAGAGGATTTTCTTCTTCTTCTTCTATTTTTTTGAGTGGGGTCTTGCAGTGTTGCCCAGGCTAGTCTTAAACTCCTAGGTTCAAGGACTCCTCCTGCCTCAGCCTCCCAAGTAGCTGGAGCTCTAGGCCTGTGCCAACACACTCAGCTGGACTTTCCTTGTTTCCTGAGGCTACCTAATATTCCACTGTGTATACATCCTCCATTTCCTTTTCCCCTTCACCTGCCAGTGGACATATTTGGGCCATGTTCACCTCTTGGCTATTGAGAATAATGCTGTAATGAACATGGAAGTGAAAATACATATCTCTTTAAGATCCTGTTTCAGATTATTTTTCATATATACCTACAAGTAAAATGGCTGGATTGTGTGGTAATTCTACTTCTAATTTTTGGAGCCCTTCCATACTGTTTTCCATCATGGCTGCACTGTTTTACAGCCCCACCCACACTGCACAAGCATTTCAGGATCTAAGCCTCCTGGCCAACATTTTCTGGAGATGGTGAACGTCTCAGGGTGTGCGGTGATGCCTCACTGTGGTTCTGGTTTCTACTTCTCATGATTCCTGGGGTTGAGCACTTGTTCATAAGCCTGTTGGCCATTAGTATGTTTTCTCTGAAGAATTGTTTATTTGAGTCATTAGCCCATTTTTAAATTGAGTTGTCTGAGCATTTGTATTATTAATTTATAGAAGTTACTTATGCATTCCCTTAACTTTTTTTCAGACATACGATTTGAAGATATTTCCTTCCTTTCTTTAAGTGACTTTTTACTTCATTGATGGTGTTGCGTTGTTTGATGTACAGAAGTTTTTAAATTTGACATAGTCTCATTTCTCTGTTGCCCATGCTTGGTGTTCCCAAATCCAATACTCTAAACCTTTCCCCTATGTTTTCTTCTAAGAGTTTTGTAGTTTTAGGTCTTAACATATAGGTCTTCAATTCATTTTTGAGTGAATTTTTGTATGTAGCAGATAGTGGATCTAATTTTATGCTTCTGACCAGTGTTTTAACACCATTTGTTGAAGAGGCTGCTTTTAACCCTGTGGTATGTCTTGGTACCCTTGTTGAAAATTATCTACTGTATGTATAAGACTTTATTTCTGGGCTTCCTATTGTATCTGGTTGTCCTAGATAACTGTCTTCATGCTAGTACTATATGGTTTTGATTACTGTTGCTTTGTAATATGTTTTAAACAGAAAATTGTAGGCCTTGAACTTTTTTTTCCAAGGTTGTTTTTAACTCTTTATGGTCCCTTGAGATTTGCTATGAATTTTAGGATTTGTTTTTGAAATTTATGACAAAACGTGCCATTAAGATTTTAATAGGAATTGCATTCCTCATAGATTGCTTTGGGTATTACGGACATTTTAACAGTGTTAAGTCTGCCAAACTATAAGCATACGATGTTTTTCTATTTATTTGTATCTTCTTTGATTTCTTTATGTTTTATATTTTTCATGAAATATATTCTTTTATAATATAATTTTAATAATTTATTGCATAGTAGCTAAGAGGTAGAAGCCAGCCAAATGTCCATCAACAGATGAATAGATAAAGAAAATGTGGATATGCATACAATAGAATACTATGCAGCCTAAAAAAAAGAACCTTTTTGTGTGATTCGAGCCATTTTCTATTCTAGGGACATTTAGAAAATCTCTGATTTTATCTTATTTAAAAATGTTTTGTAGCAATATTTTGTAGCTAAATGTTTATACCAATTTCTAATTCCTTAAGGTAAATTCTAAGACATCAATATAAGTGTAACAATTAAGCAATATATATGGTGTTTTATATTATGAATTCCTATGTTCTACTTGCTGAGCATATTATCTCAGTGGAAAAGGAAAACTAAGGAAAATAATAGAGAAAATGTCATTGACTATTTGAGTAGTTCTAAGGGAGATTATATTTAAAATACTCATGAAAGTGGTTACTATTCTCATGTCAGAGGCTAATCACCTGTTGCTAGCTAGAAATAGGTTTTATTCATCACCATTACAGGGGGAAAAAAGCTTGTGGTTCAGAGAGGAAGGAATTGAAGAGACTGTAAATAATGAAAAGAAAATCCTGGCAAGGTAAGATGCCCGAGGACACAGGGGAGAATGCAACAGAATCCATCACAGTTAAAACACAGAGTCAGCGATGAAGAGCAGACACAGAGAACTGAAGGAAAGGCGGCAAGTCACAGAAGCAGGTGGCTGATGAGGGTAAGTCATGACGGTCCAGGGATGGACACTACCCAGCACAAAGCTTCGTGTAAGAAGCAAGAATTCAGGAGCTTTCATCCCAAGAAACAGCTGGGCATGGCAAAAAGCAGGTCATGAACAAAAAGATGACATTTTTGCTTTTGTGTTGGTAACATATGAATGTTGACAAGATATTTCTAACGGCCTACCAGGTCTCCCACATAATGAGTATGTGGAGAAGGTTGATTAAAAGCCAATCTCACATTTCACACCACAGCCTTCTTATTCATAGTATGTGTAGAGAAAAGGAAACAGAACTGGGCCATATTTTTGAGGATTATTGGAGCCTAAGACCTGCACCTTCTGTTGTAAACGTCTTCTTGGAGAACTCCAGTATTATGGATAACAATGCAGAACCCAACATCCAGACGTGGTAACGATGTTTAGTCTTTACCTGCGTCTTGATTTCTCCTTCCCGTACGCAGCATACTGTGAGCAGACTCTGTTCGACATGGTGGTGAGAACTGACACAGGCTTCATCTGGAGTCTCTAGACAATGAGGCAGAGAATCTCATCATCAGATGGTCGCGAGCCACTGGATGGTGCACCCGGGGCAAACGCCAGGCACTATTAGTTCCACGATTTCTTTTCTGATGAATAGACAACTGAACACTGACCAAGGGAGTGCCTTGAATTTTCTTCCAGAGGTGATATGTTTATTTTCTCATTAACAGAATTCAAGGGAGGCATTTTAATAACTTTTACTGACTGCAAAATCTTAACTTCTATCATTACTTAAAAGGAATGGCATTACAAGAAGAAAACAGAAACCACCTTGTAAGTAAGATGGGACCCACCTCTTTCAAAAAGCACACGGTTGGGCTTGGGGAGGTGCAGCAGGACCCCACCATGGAGAGGTAGCTCTTGGTATAGCTGACCAGAAGTGGCAGAGGGGCCTCTCCGTAATTGCTGGAATATTCATACATAAATCTGTTGAGGAGAAAATAGGATTGGTTAAAAAATTGTGAGGAAACAAACTTATTTTTTATAAGTATTTTTGATGGGTAAAGAATACATACTACCTTAGTGTGTAGTTTTAATATCTAAAAAGCATTAAGGATTTAGAGGAAATTATATTGGTCCATCAACATGTTTGTTAAAATACAGGTTTTCTCCTAAATTCCCATGTGGTCTACTGGAGGGGAGGGGCCGTCTGCCCCTTTAGTCACCGAGTATCAACCCAGATGTATCACCCCTCGAGCTGCTGATTCATCAAGCTGCTGGTGAAGCGTTCAGATGATTGTCGTACTAGATTTACCCCTGCTTATCCATCTCAGTTTATTCTAGATAATCGCTATACATAGGTTTCATTATTTGTTGAAAGAAATCATTTTAATTTTCATTCTTAGAAACACATGCCCTTAGGAATCTAAAGAGGGACTCTGTAACTCTGGACAAAATCCCCTTTTAAAATGTATAGGAATAGGTAAGCCAACTAATTTTCATAGACTGTGACCACCTTGAATGACGTCACTTTTGTTTTTGTATATGTGTCATTTTTTCACTGTAATCATGGATTTCCTCCATTGTTGTTACTTTTATGATCTTTAAAGTCTAGAGATTCAGGGTGTGATCAGTGTAGCCCCTCACGCTATTAAAGGAGGGTTGCAGCGTTACACGGTTACTTAGGGAGTAAGTGGGTCCTGCGCACAGGTGTTCCTGGGGCTGTATAGGAGGGGAGGGAAAACGAGGTTCACTTTTTATGCTTTAGTATTTAAACTGTGCACAGCAATAAAATTGCTTCTATCAGGTGTATGCAAGGATCCCTAGCACAAGGGAAATCATAATAGGGGCTGTCAAACATTTGAAAATATGTCATGTGGGCAGGGGACTCAAATGATTCTGCTTCAGAAGGAAGGACACGAGGATGAGTAGGCAGGAGTTGGGGTTGTTTTTGTCTCTGAGAAAGGAAGTCACAGAACTCAGCAGCCCAGGGATGCCCGTTCCCACCACTGGGAGTTGTCCCGGTGCCCTGGAAGAGGAGTCTGCCCGAGTACGGGCTGGATTAGACACCTCTGTGGTTGGTGTTTTATGCCTTAAAGCTCCATTTGTGATGCAGGCAGCTTACTGGTCAGCAAATCCCTTCGGATCTTTCCTGAACGCCTCGCAGATTTCGTCGTTCGTAGGCTCCACGTAGGTGGGGAACTCCTGCGGCTGGTGCTTGAGCGCCGCCATGCAGAGCTTGCGCTCCAGGCCCTCGCGCGCGCAGCACTCGGCGGTGCCCGGGTGCGCCGGGAACGGGGAGTCGCGCTCGCAGGACCGCGCGGACAGCGCTGAGGTCTGCAAAGACGGCGGAGTCAGGGGCGCGTCCCGGGCTGGGCCGCCCTGGGCTGAGGTCCCCCCCCCACCACCACGGAGACGCTGTCCCTGCCCAGGGCCCCCTCGGTGACAGTCCCAGGGGAGCCTGGGGTCTCATCTGTGTAATAAGGACGCTTCAGGTATCCTCTCAATAAAGGGAGTCCTTAGGATTGACCCTCTAGCCCTGTCCCTCCGCTGGGAGGTTAGCATCTCTCAGGGGTGAGGAGGGCGTCTGAAAAGCACTAGGGCAGTTCTGATGCTGTTCCGACCTGTGTCTTCTGCTGTGGTGCCCGGTGACATTGGGCGGCACCCTCTGCCCTGCTCCCTGATAAGCAAGTGGCCTTCTACGATGTTCCCTTCTCCTGATCCTGTTTTATTTAGCGTCAGAATCCCTCATAGAGTATGTAAAATTAAGAAATGCTTGGGGGACACAGCCTAGAAATTCTGATGGAGTAGGTCAAAGATGGGACCTGAAAACCTCTATATCCCAAAGCCTCAAGATTCATTCTCAAGTGCAGCGTGGGCTGAAAACCAGGGGGAGACTGATTCACCACCTCCCACACTGCCCCCCGCCCCCCAAGTGTGGGCAGACCGGGCACCATCAAAGCAACTGCAGCAACAAAATGCTCTTTTTGGAAATCATTGATATTCGAAGTATAGATAAAGAGTAGAAATAATCACCACGGAGGAAAGAGGATTGGAAATAGTCATCATGAAAAAATTACATTGGGATTTATATGGAAAAAGTATGTGGACGTGACATTCTACCCTTATTTTATAAGTAGTCATCTTTTTAAGGCAAAATTTCTAAAAATCTTTCCAATCAGGGAAGGAAGGGGACGTGATGCATTAGTTACACGAACCTGCTTCTCCCTTCTAGACCTGAGTTCCTTCACAGACTCAGAACTTAAAAGTCTTTTTTTTTTTTTTAGCTTTATTTCTCTTTTCAGAAAATCATTTTTCTTTTCTTTTCCTGGAAATCTTTCCGGTTTTCCTTTTAAAAATTATCTCGTTTCAAATAAAAAAAAAAAGAGGCTGAAAGTGTCAACACATTTAAAATAATGCTTTGAATACACAGGAGAAAGAGGAGGGTATCTCACAAAAAGTGCCAAGGCCCTCTGTTCTCTTAAATGCTAGGATTGTAGACGCAGACCACTGGCAAATACAGGGGGTGATGTAAAATGAAAAATGCTCTTTCATGTTGGCCTTGGTTGATAGTTTGATGCTTGCTTAGTTTAAGGTAGTGCAGAAGGTTGGAATAAGAGGTATTTATGAACTTGGGGGGAGAAGAAAGTGATTATGAAGTTCTTATTTCACAATCCAAAGTGTACTTCAGATGAGATTAAAAACTAGATAAATCAGTGGGAAGAGTATTCACCGTGTAGAATCTATTATAACCAGATCTCTGGAGTGTTGTGTCTGTGGGATAACTGCTTCAGGCCTGAGCAGTGAGAATGATTTGTTTGGAGAGGACTTTATTAAAACGTCGCTTGCATCAGGCCTGATGAATGCGTCAGTAAATTACTGAAGCTCCCAAGATTTTGCCTTTTATCAGCCACTGTCTAGATTTCAATCCCTGTTATTTCAGCATTTAAAATTTATAAGTACTATAGGGAAGACAGTCTAGAACTTGTACACATATAGGGCGACTTTTGACCCCCAAATAATTTGAAATAATAATTTCTCCAAATTTTCCTGAGGCAGTTGGTACCTGTCCTGGCATGATGATAAAGGTTTGGGCAGGCTTCCAGGGTTCCAGGGTTAGAGCTGACATTTGAGAGGCTCGAGTTGGTAGTGATAAAAAACTCAGGTCTTGGCTCAGCACCTGTAGCTGTGCTAAGGTGCCAGCCACATCTACTAGAGCTGGCGGGTTCGAATCCAGTCTGGGCCTGCCAAACAACAATGACAACTACAACCAAAAAATAGCTAGGCATTGTGGCAGGCACCTGTAATCCCAGCTACTTGGGAGGCTGAGGCAAGAGAATTACTTAAGCCCAGGAGTTGAAGGTTGTGATGACACGGCACTCTACCCAGGGCAACTGCTTGAGGCTCTGTCTCAAAAAATACCAACCAACCAAACAAACAAAAAAAAAACCTCTCAGGTCTTAGGTCTGGATTTATAGTCTATACCCACTTCTTACTACAAGATATGTTTAGTAAATCACTAAGTTACTTTAGGACCCAGTTTTCTCATTTGAATCTTGTAGGAATAATGGGTAAAATGGACTCATTATTTAGAACAAATCTGGGCTGTAAAAATAATAGGCTTGCTATTGCCCCTAATCTAGGAGTAGGTGGAGTTGCTGTGTACAGTTTTGCCCAGACACGACATACTCTGGCTCCCTTCTCCCGGCCAGTCACACGAGCATACCCTGTTGTCGTAGCAGTCGGGGTCAGCCCCTTCTGCACAGCAGGCTTCAGTCAAGGAGACAACTTCCGTCACGAGCTGTTTGACTTGTTTAAACGTGCCACTGGGAAATTTTCTGCTGTATAGGACTAGGGACCTGAAGGGGAAAGTCAGTCAATTTAATTAACTTGGATGGAAATGCTTTTTGCACATTTTGCTGCACTGAAATATTAAATCTATATAATTATTAGATGGAGTATTGCACACATTGACCTCTTTACATGGCCAATGTAGGAATGAAGTCTATTTTAAAAGCATTTTGTTCTAGGCTGGTTTATCTTGCAAAGCTGTAGAAATTGGACTTGGGGCTGCATCAGTCTGGTCTGGTCTGGTCTTTCTCAAGCCTCCCCAAAGCCATCTACTCTCTATTCCACTGCCTTTGTTTGCCAGAGTCCTAGAAAGTACTCTTGCATTTTAATTTGCTTTAGAAAACTCTATTTATTCTCTTCAACTCATTCATAAACTTACTGGTGACAAGTTCTTAGACCACAGTAACTACAGGTCAGCTAGAATTTCGGGTTTCCCCCATTTGCCTGACATCACTACCTGCATGCCCCTGGGCTCTGTCCTCTTAATAGAGCATTGGTCAGTGCAACCCTGTGTACTGAACCCCAGTTTCTGCAGGCTCAGTATTGTTCAAGGTCAGATAGCTACGCGAGTGTGTGGATACTGGACACTTACAGAGATGTGAACTCATCCTTTCCCAGATGAGCAAATTCCTTGCAGACTTTATCCTTCTCATAATCTCGGCCTAGGAGTTGGAAATAGAAAAATCCATGTCTTTTCTTTTTTTAAGGAACATTACATTGAGTGTGTGTAAAGTGGTGAAGTAGCGTTTTCTCAACATCCATATTCAATTTTCATTTTTCAGGCATCTTTTTAGCTGTCTTTTTACAACAGACTACAGTGGTATGGCACATTTCATGGCATGATATCTGGATAGAGTAGGGAGCAAGGAGGGAGAGTGAACTGACACTGGACATGAGTCGGGGACACGCGTCAGCTCAGATCCCAGGGAGCAGGGGACACATGTCAGCTAGGATCCCAGGGAGCAGGGGACATGTGTCAGCTCAGATCCCAGGGAGCGGGGGACACGTCAGCTGGGATCCCAGGGAGCGGGGGACACCGTCAGCTGGGATCCCAGGGAGTGGGGGACACCGTCAGCTGGGATCCCAGGGAGCAGGGGACACCGTCAGCTGGGATCCCAGGGAGCAGGGGACATGTGTCAGCTCAGATCCCAGGGAGCGGGGGACATGTGTCAGCTCAGATCCCAGGGAGTGGGGGACGCGTCAGCTGGGATCCCAGGGAGTGGGGGACGCGTCAGCTGGGATCCCAGGGAGCGGGGACACGTGTCAGCTGGGATCCCAGGGAGTGGGGACACTGTCAGCTGGGATCCCAGGGAGTGGGGACACTGTCAGCTG
>CAUYQV010175602.1:0-15373 GCA_963574575.1 Galagoides demidoff
TCTCCTGCCTCCGCCTCCCAAGTAGCTGGGACCACAGGCGCCCGCCACAACGCCCGGCTATTTTTTGGTTGCAGCCATCATTGTTGTTTGGCGGGCCCTGGCTGGGGATTCGAACCCGCCACCTTAGGTGTACGTGGCTGGTGCCTTAGCCGATTGAGCCACAGGCGCCGAGCCACACATGGCAGTTTTTAAGCAAATGTTTATATTCATTTTTGCTTTAGTCTCCTCAAGAGAAAAGGCAGGAAAAAGACTTATTTAGTTTCAAACAACTTCCAAAATCAGTAATGAAACCTCCTGGGTAGGGTGTAGTACCTGGATTGGGTGGGTGTGGAGGGCAGACTGGCAAGGGGGTGAGGCTCTCTCCTGATGTTTCTGTTTAGTGTTTGCAAACAAATACCAACTGCTCATCTAGCTTTGTCTTGAGTGGGCCTTTGTCTAATTGGCTGGAGCTCAGACAAGGTTTTCCCCTATACAGATGAGCTTGTAACCAGCAGCCCAGTTTCAAGGCTTACCTACAAAAAAAGTGAGTCATATCTAGTTCCTCCAAGATCTTGACCTATACCAACCATAAATAGCTTCTCTGAAATTTTGTTTCCTCACATCTGTAAAATAGAGATCATATTCATCTCAAAGAGTGTTGGCCAAAGCAAATAGATTGCAATGAGACTTGATAAGTAGAGTGTGAACCTTCACATTCTAGAATTTTGCTTGATAGAGATAAGCCCTCCCTGAGGGTTGAATCTGAAACTAACTTGAAATAGATCTATATTTCTATAATCCCAAGTAGTGGAAGCTGTGCCTTTCCAGAAGTTTAGCTCCTAGGAGGGAATATTCTTTTCCTTATTGGAGAAAGGATAGAGAGGAAGCAGAAAAATGGAGTTTCCCCCTGCTCTCTTGGGCGCTCAGCCAGGCAGCCACAGGCAAAATTTCAAAAAGACCTAAATTTGTCCTGGATACACTTCCCGGATCCAACTCCCACCAATGCTGGCCCCCCACTGCCTTAAGCCCTCAGTTCTCCTTCCTAAGATTCCAAAAGTAAGAAAATAACTCCTTTCCCTCACCAAAGAAAGGCTCCTGCCTGGAATAGCCAGGCGTGGGCTAGTTGCAAGGTGGCAAGCAATCTAGTTGAATTCATTCAAATACTATAGGAATTGCTTCTTGATGTATCTGTTTATTTAAAAGGAAAGGGGTATTTTGAGCCATCAGCACCCAGGGAACAGGCCCCAAATAAATGCCTCTGATTTGGGCTTGTCCTTCAGGAAGCCTTCCCTTCATTGATTTCTCTAAACAGCCTAAGTCTGGGCGCTTGTTGATTTTTATAAAAATAACATATAGCTAGTTGTTCATAGCCCTGGATTTTAAAGAAGGACAAGCCTGAACTCACCATCCTGCCTCAGGGCCTGAGCTCCATACCTGGGGAGTAGATAGTCTTCCACTTTCTAACAAGCTGGACTTGAAGTCTGGAGTAAATCGCTTGGTTGACTGACAGGTGTTTCCTAGCTGAGCCCTTGGGGAGATTCTCCAGTTGGGCAGGGGCATCCCTTCCCTAGAAGCCTGGTGGGCTGGACTCCTTTGGCCCAATTCAAAGTGAGGAGGTGGCTCCTGCCAGGTGGGGAAGAGGGCTCTGATTTCTCCCTCCTGGGGTCTGTCTGTCCATCGCTGGGAATGGCCAGTTCCTGTTCCCTTTCTTTTTCCTTTTAAGCCTCTTGTTCCCCTCTTCTCTCTCTTCATGAACTAATCCAAGCCTTGGTTGCCGTCCCTCTGTCTCTGGCTCCGGCATCTGTCTCAACTCCTGGCCTCCCTCTCTCCTTCTCCTCTCCTCCCCTCCCCTCCCCCGCTCTGTCATTCAGCCCGCTCCTCTCCACGCACAGCCAATGAAGAGACCCGGCCGAAAACAGCGAAGCTCGCTCGCACTGGGCTTTTTCGCCCGGTGATTGATGTCCCAGAGTCAACAGCGAGCGAACAGCCGAAGAGGGAAAGGAGAAGTCGGAGAGGGGAAGAATACGACGCCCCCTCTCTCCCTCCCCTCCCCCTACTTTAGCCCTTCTGCGCACTTAGCCTCCAAGTCTCCGCGCAGCCAGGAGCTGCTGTTGCCTCCGCGCCCCTGCTCGCTGCCCCAGGAACCCAGCGCAGCGAGCGCCGCCGCCCGGGCCCCCCCGTGGGGCCGGGGCCAGCATGGAGCACCTGGGTCCACACCACCTCCACCCGGGCCACGCGGAGCCCATCAGCTTTGGCATCGACCAGATCCTCAACAGCCCGGACCAGAGCGGTTGTATGGGGCCCGCCTCGCGCCTCCAGGAAGGAGAATACGGCCTGGGCTGTTTGGTCGGAGGCGCCTACACTTATGGTGGGGGGAGCTCCGCGGCTGGGACAGGGGCCGGGAGCGGCGGAGCCTATGGTGCTGGCGGTACCGGCGGCCCAGGCGGCCCATCTGGCGGTGGCGGCGGCGCCTGCAGCATGGGTCCACTGGCCGGCTCCTACAACGTGAACATGGCCTTGGCGGGCGGCCCTGGCCCTGGTGGCGGCGGCGGCGGCGGCAGCGGTGGCGGAGGATCGCTGAGCGCTGCTGGGGTTATCCGGGTGCCAGCGCACAGGCCACTAGCCGGAGCCGTGGCCCACACTCAGCCCCTGGCCACTGGCTTGCCCACCGTGCCCTCTGTGCCTGCGGTGCCGGGCGTCAACAACCTTACTGGCCTCACCTTCCCCTGGATGGAAAGTAATCGCAGATACACAAAGGACAGGTTCACAGGTGAGTACTACCTGCGCACAGTCCCCTGCCTGGCCGAACCCTAGGCTCTGTGTTACCCTCCCCTACCCGGTTGTTCCCTGAATCCCCTTTTGGTGCACCAGCTCACCCAGCTCCTCTTGGTGCTTTCCACAAGTTCAGCTCCCCGCCCAATTCGCCATACTTGAGTTCTCCCAACCTGGACACCTCTGTTTCTCTTGCAAGACCTCTGTTCAGAGAAGCTCTCCCTAGTCACTTCTCTAGATCCCTGAGGCTGGTCAGGCAGAGGGAAGGGGACTGTAGATTTAGGACTTCTTCTACCCGCATGTGGGGCAGAGGAATCTCTGAGAAAGGGGTGCAATGTGAACAGACTGTTTCTTCCATCGGGGTTGCTGTCCTTTGACTGAGGCAGCAGCCCCAGAATAAAAAGAACAGGCTCCCCCACCTCTGGCCCCCTACATACATGTACTTCACTCCTGGCAGGGCCTGGAGCCTGGGTAAAGGCCACAGAGCTGGTGGGCCCTGTTTTCAGAAGGCAGGTTTCGCTCGTGGTTGGTGGCATTACGGGACAAATCTGCCAGCCTGGGACAGCTAGGTCTTCATATTCATTCTGTCCAGGCTCGGTGTCCTCCCCCAGGATCAGATCTCTTATCTCTGGCCCGAATAATGCACCGGCTGGGCTGGCAATCGATCCGTGGTGGAAGGACTACTCCTGGGACAATTATGCACAAGGTGGTGGCCGGCTGCCGCCCTCTCTGCTGTCTGCTCCGCGCCTTGCTGACTTCCTTTGCTTCCTTGGCTCCCTGTGCTCCAGTTTCCACTCTCAATAGGGCACTCAGCTCCTGATTTCCCGTGGTCCCCTTCTACCAGCCCTACTTTCTGTGCCCCTTTCCATTCCTCAGATCCCAGACTGTGATCAGGACAGATTTCCAAACCCCTCCGGGAAGCCAGAGTTAGCCAGCTGGTCCTCAGAGAGGGGTGGTAGGAGGCACAGCCTGCTGCAGCCCAAGGCGGGACTGCTGGGACCCAGTGCCTAACATTAAAAGAGAGGTGCACATAGTCACTGTGGAAAAGCAGCTAGAGTTAGACACTGGAGTAGGAGACTCCAAGGCACCCCAGGAAGTACTGGCAGGGAAATTGCTCCTGAAACCTCTAACCAAACTCTGGGGCCATGGCAGAAGTGGGGTTAGAGGAAGAACAGCTGCTTTCTCACTCCTAGGGCCCCAGTGCTTCAACCCAAGTCCTCTCTGGATGGGACAGGCAGAGCCTGGTGCCCATCCCACTTCCCCACCTTGACCAGGTCAGTCCTGAAGGGCTCTGTTGGAATGCCCAGCCAGAAGCCCACTCTACTTCTGGGTCTCTGATGAAAGGTTCTCGGCATAGGGCCTACCTGGTGGAACCACAGCAAGCCCTAATCCTGTTTCAGGCAAGAAAGGGGCTCTGAGGGACTATATGGCTGTGGCCCTGTGTTGCCCAGTGTACAGTGCCTGTGCTGGTCTAAGTCTGTCAGCCTGTGTGGGGGTATAGGATCTATAAGTTTGTGCTTGCTGTATGGTGCGTGTCTATGTGTACTGTTGTGTGATGGAGGCTCAAGTCAGGACTGAGAGTCAGGGCCTTGGAACAAACACTGTTGGGCTGCTTCTTGAGTCTGGAGACCAGTATCAGGGAGTACTATGACCATTAGCTCCTCTTAGACTATTCCTGGTGGGGGGCTAGAACTGGAGACAGCTGGGCTCTCATGAGGGGGTGGCTAGGGAGACCTCCGTGGTAGGAGCCTCGGCCTGGCAGGCGGGAGGGGCCATTTTTCGCTGCTGGCTAGTTTGTCACAGAGGGCAGATGAGAGGATAGCAGCCCCACTTGCGGGGTCCAGCCACTGCGCTCGCTGACTCGCGGGGTGTTGGGCCTGGGACACCTCCTGACGCTCTGCCGCTTGCCTCTGCCGTCTGTCTGTCTCCCGCTCCAGTGGCCCTCTCACCCTTCACTGTAACACGCCGTATAGGTCACCCCTATCAGAACCGGACGCCCCCCAAGAAGAAGAAGCCGCGTACATCCTTCACGCGCCTGCAGATCTGCGAGCTGGAGAAGCGCTTCCACCGCCAGAAGTACCTGGCCTCGGCCGAGCGTGCCGCCCTAGCTAAGGCGCTTAAAATGACCGACGCGCAGGTCAAAACTTGGTTCCAGAACCGGCGGACGAAGTGGAGGTGAGCAGGCGGGGCGGGCGGGCCTCGGACCCGGCTCAGGCAGCCCTGGCTCGCGTCCTCTCTTGGGGCGCACACACTCCCGCCGCTCGCCGGTTTCCGATGGTTTCGGAGAAGCCGGCTCCTGTTAGGCTCACCGGGGGCTGGAAGCAACCGAGTCTGATAGGCCGGATGGGGTCAGAGAGATGGGCTCTGTTTTGCGGGAGGCTTGGGTCCTTTCTGGCCAGCGCAGGCTGTGCCCCATGAAGAACAGGCTGTGCCCCAGGAAGGCTGGTCTCTACCTCTTGAGCAAATAAGCGAGGCCATACAGTCCAGGTCCCGGGCTCACTGGGTCAGGGAGCTTTTTGTTTAGGCAGACTTGGGCCGGTGGCGTCCTCTGCCCCAAGACTGGAGGCAGTATGTCCTGCACCATGTTTTCGCGCTCCAGCCGGGCTCTGGGCAGAACGTCCGGGGAATCCGGCAGTGGGCTGAGCCCTGCCTTCTGCCGCCTCCCCCGACACCGGCCTCTGCACAGCCGGTCCCTACCCTGCGCGGGGAAAATCAATCCGCGCCGGCTGCGGCGGGGTTTTGCGGATCCCAGTGAAAGGGAAATCAATTAGGAGCAGATGGGGGTGTGTGAGAAAAGCAGACATTTTCCCCTCGCATATCCCAAACTAGTTACTCCACACTTTCCCCCCCACGAATATGCCTCGATTTCTCTCATTTTCTCCTCCCCTTACACTCACCGACACGAAGCGACCCACACACTCCGAACAGCCTTATTCTCCCCACATGCTAGCGCTTTCTCTGGCCGCACCCCTGCACCCTCCGCCACATGTGGCCCTCATACTGGTTCCGCTCGTGCTGCTGCCGAGAGCCTGTAGCTTATTCCCCGGTAGGGAAGACCAGGAACCTAAGCGAAGTCAGCGGCGCGGCGCCGGGCCGGCGGGCCTTGGGGCCAGGAGGAAGGAATTGGAGTTTCCTCTTTCTCTGAAAGAAGGGGACGAATCTCCCGGGATTCCGCCTTAGGGCCACAAAGGAAGCCTTGGCCCCCAAAGTCTTCTCCCTCCCCCCACAACATTCCTGTCGCTGGGGAAGAGGTGGGGACGTGGTTTCAGACCTCTGGAAAGCTAAAGAGGGAATACGGTGGGCACTGGTGTTCCCAAGGCCTACTGCAGTGAGAGGCTGAGTGGAGGGGAGGGAGCCAGGCAGGCCCCCAGAGAGAGGGGGCACAGATACAGAAAGCGACAGACCAAGAGAGAAACTGAAACACAAACGAAAGGACAAAAGACACCCACTCAAGGGGAAAAAGGAAGAAAAGCAGGTAGCCTGATGAAGTCTTATTAATCATAAAGAAAAGCAATGGATGGCTAAAATTGCCATTTTCATTTCAAACAAATTCCTGTAATTCAGAGAGAACCAAGGGGGTGAGAGAAAACTAGAGATAAAACAAAGCATAAAGGAAGAGAAATATTCAGGCAGTTTGAAATACAGGCAAGAAGAGGAAAGAGACAGAAAGATACACAGAACCAAAAGTCAAGAAGGGGAGGCCACCGCTGGAAGAGGCCCTTGCAGGCTTCGCGCAATTTCATCGATGGCCTACAAATTGCTTCTGGAGGCCCCCGGGACTCCCATTAGGTCTGTCCACCTTAGAGACAGACGTTTGATCTCAGTTGACAGGGTGGAGGGGCAGCATTAAATGGAATAAGTGAGTCATCGTCTCCCTGGATCGCCTGGGAGGAAGCCGATGGGAGCCTGAGCAGGGCACCACAGGGCTGCCCTGTCTGGGAGGGCAGGAGGCCCAAGGTCTGGGAGAAGATCGCAGAGAGAGGAGTGAGGGAAGAGAGGTTGGTAGGGCAGATTGTACTGTATTCGTTGGCCGTTGGCTCTCTCCCCTGTACTCGTGGGGAGGAAAAGGCTCCTTAGTTTTGAGACAGTGCGTGGTCTCGCTTAGGGCTGGGGAGAAATGAGGTGTCAACCTACCTCTGTCTGAGCCCTGCAAAGCTGGTGGCAGTGTGAATGCTATATGTAACTGAGGTGACCCAGCTGCTTGGACCTCTCAAACTTTTCCACTGTCCCTCTGGGATACCTCAGCTCCATTCACTTTGGGGGCTTGTTAAAGGGGTCCAAACTGGAGTGGGGGCTGTAAAAAGGAGCACACCAGGAGCTGGGGCTTTCATGGGAGCTGGGTCCCTGCCCTGGCAGGTAACAGCTTGTTCCTGGTGCAGACGGCAGACTGCGGAGGAGCGAGAGGCGGAGAGGCAGCAGGCGAACCGCATCCTTCTGCAGCTGCAGCAGGAGGCATTCCAGAAGAGCCTGGCACAGCCGCTGCCCGCCGACCCACTGTGTGTGCACAACTCTTCGCTCTTCGCCCTGCAGAATCTGCAGCCATGGTCCGACGACTCGTCTAAGATCACCAGTGTCACATCTGTGGCGTCAGCCTGTGAGTGAGCCTGCCCGCTCTGCTCTACAGGACCTCAGACCTAGTCAGAGGTCTCCAAAGCCTGAGAGCCAAGACTCTTCCCTATCCCTCCTGCCTTGGACTGACTGCATGAGGGAGGAGAACACTGAAACTCTCAGATAGGCCTGAGCACTGGTGCCGTGCTGACACTTTTCTCTTTAGTGAAAGAGGGCTCAGGATAGGGACCTTCTATTCCCTCCTAGCTACGTATGTGTCCAGCTGGAACTGTTAATCTTCTCTGTTTTTATCTATTTCATTTTAATTTTTAATGTGGAACCAAAAGAGAGGCAAAGGACATTGGAGAGGAAGAGTTTCTTGGGTCCCTGGGGCTGTCATCTGAACTTTCCCTGGGAAACTCCCTTTCTGTGTTCCACTTCTCATCACACACAGACACCCATAGGCCCACACAAAGGCAATAAATGTCACCATCCCTCCTGTGTCACCCCAGAACCACATGGGGATCTATGGCAAAGTGTCATGCACACACCGTTTCTGGCCCTCACTATCAGACATGGGCAGGAGGGATCCACCCAGACTCATTCAGAATAGCATGGCACTGGTCCCTCATACACAATTACAAGGCCACGGCCACATTGTGACATGCCACTACTACCACCCCCACACAAGACAGCCACAACAGCCTCATTCAGCCTGCCAGGCTCCTACGACATGTCCCAGCTGCACCCAGGTACCACAGACAGGTTTTTCACACAACTCATCACTCCAGATCCTGTTTGAGGGGGAGGGCTAAGTTATGCACTTATAAGGTGTTTTCTGTGTAACCATTTTATAAAGTGCTTGTGTAATTTATGTGGAAAAATAATAAAACCCTCCAGATCCGGAGTCAGGGCTGCCTGCTCCTTGCTGAGCCCAGCATTTTTCATCTATTTGAGTTTGGTATGCTTGGAGGTAGCTACTAGAACCTGACCTTTCAGGGAAATACGGTGGACTGGACCCTCAGGCTCTGGAGAGAGGAAAGAAGGAGAGGAGGAAGAATGGAGACAGAGAGAAGATAGAGTAGAGGAGAAAGAGGCTGGGATTGCTAGTGCTTGAGAGGATGTGGATTTTTTTGGGTGTGAGAATTATGCGTTTGTGATGGTGTGGGCAATCAGAATGTTACTGATAGTGAATGTTTGTAATGGTGTTTGTGTTGTAAATTGTGTTTACAATTCTTGCACTTAAATGTTTGTTTTTGGTTAAGTTGCAAATCAAAACTATCACTGTATGCATGGGCTTGTAGTGGTGTGTATATAACCAATCATGTATGAATGTGACTAGTCTTTTTGCATAATTATGTGATCACCCATTTTTGTGATTGTGCATGAACCCTGTTAATATCTGTGAGAATATGTATTAGTTTCTCTTTGTCAATCTGTATTTGTTAAATGTGTGAATGTTTGTGATGTGGATCATCTTTAATTTTCTGAGGGTAACTGCACGCAAGATGTAATCACATGTGAGCTGTGTATTTTTAACTGTGTTTACTTGTGTGTGACAGTATATAATTGGGAGAGTAATACTATGTAGAGTGAGGAGTGTGGATCATAGTGAGAGACTGTCCCTACAGGTGAAAGTGTGGCTATGTGAGTGGGTGTACTTGTGCACTGGCCATGTATGTGCAGGCGGGCGTCTAGTGCACAGACCAGCTAGGAGCTCTGGGGTTCTAGGCCCTTACCAGCAAGTTGCAGATACTAGGACACACAGAATCAGGAAGTAGGGTGAGGATCCTCCCTGGTGCTCTAAGTGGGACCTCCCAGCACTAGCCTGGCCTAGGAGGGATCTAAAAAAGTGACTTGATGGGGGCGTCAGTCCAGGAAGCCACTCAGACCACTTTTGGACTAGAACAGGAGACACAGTACTGCACACCCATAACATCTTGTCCCGGACCTATCAGACCAATCCTAGATGACTTGAGTCTGCTTTTCTGGAAGAAGGTAGGTGGTGGATAGTCTGGAGAATTCACCATTCTACAGGTGAGTTGGAGTAAGGGAATAAGAGGCTTTTTCTGGGGATGGAAGAGTAAGAGAACTTTGTGATTAGAAACTAAAAGTTAGTAGGGGGTGCCGCTTGCACGGTTCTACGGAGGTGTACACAGAGACTGAGGGTAGGGGAAGCCACCTGAACCATCAGAGCCATTGTCCTTCAATCTTGCCTGGAGGATTGTGATACAGAGTATAGTCACCTCCAACCCAAGGAAGCACCGGGAGAAATTCGGCCGAGGGGAGGCAGGTTTGGTCATCCACCCCCCATGTACCACCCACCTTGGGCCTCAGCAAGAAAGGTTCTGATTCAAAGGACTTGGCAGAACTCCCAGCCCCAGCCCTACAAGCCCACTGGGCATGGAGAGAGGATTTGGGCGGCATCTCGGGGTTTGCACCAGGTCTCCCGCGGCTGCCGCACCCAGAGCCAGAACAACGAACGAAATCGGGAAATGGCTTCCCCAAATCTCCGAATTTATCTCCTACCTGAGCATGTCTGGCTGTCCCCTCAAATTTCGCCCAACTGGAGCCCCTGAGTCGGTGCCTTTTTCCGTCCTCCGTTTGCGCTTTTGGACGCATGATCGGTGGTTCCTGGCTGCACCAACCCAGAGTCGGGGGTGACGGGCCCTTGCTCCGGTCTCCAAATTCCTCTGAGATCCCGACCGCCTCAAGAGCCTGCTGTGTCCAGAGCTCCCGAAAGTTTTCTTGCTATAGACTAATAGGGGAGCTGGTTAGGGGTAGGGAGCTGCTGCCCTGCCCAAGCACGACAGCCCCAAACTGGCTCCAAAGCCTGAGCGCTTTACCCCCACACTCGCACCCCTTCTGGAGAGATAACTCAAGCAGAGTCGGACACAGCCCCGAAAGTACCTCCTAGGTCCCGGATCTTTAAGACCAGCCTGGGGTTCACCCTATGACCATGCAGATGCAGGCCCTGCACCCGCTGCTCTCAGATTCTGCCCAGCTTGTCCGGGACTTAAGACTCGCGCTGAAGCCTGCGTTTCACATTCCTGGATCATCCCCGGCGCTGAGGCCCGGAGCTCCGGGGCTGGCGGCCGCTGAGCTTCCCTCGCTCGCGGCCCGCCTGCGGTCCAGGTGGGGCGCTCTTGAGGCTGGGGATCTCCGGAGCTCCCAAGCCCTAGGCTAGGCCTCCCAGGGGTGTCAGACTCCCGGGGTCGCTGGGATCCTTGGCGCCGAGGGACTGTGGCATACTTTCCGCTCTCCGCCTGGAATTCGTTGGGACGGAATCCCAGCGAATCCCGCTTCCGCCGAACGCCTGCTGGGGCGGCTTGACCCACCCGCTCCGTAGGAAGCCTGGCGGAGGCTAGAAGGGAGCTGGGGTTGTGTGTCATGCTCAAGGCGACTACCAGCAACAGAAAGCGTGAAACTGCGACCTTCCACGGCCCCTGCCGGAAACGACCAATCTTCCTTCAAAAATATAAAAGGAACAAATCAGAATAATTGTGTGTTGATGTTCAAAAGAGAAAGACCAACAAACCTGTCTGGGCAGAAAGGCCTGCTTCCTTCCTTGGCTTAAGTGAGCCAACTGTGTTGACCGATTTCCCCAGAACCAGTGAGCCCTGCCGCTCAGACCTGGTGCTGTGGCTGAGGGGGTAACTGCCTGTGGGCCCCAGGAACCCAGTCAGGCTGAGGGTCCCAGAGGCCCTGTACTGTGGGGTGCGTGGTACATAGAGAATCTGGCTCAACCTGTTAACTATAATAGCACCTTTGTGTGGCTGCTGTACTTGGGGGACTGTGTGGGCTCCTCAGCACTGGCTGCCCATTGCACTCCCACTGTGAGGCTGGTGTGGATTTTGCCCTAGATTGGCAGGCACTCAGATGGGTGCCTTGCTGTGGTGTTGAGTGTCCTGTGGGTGGGCAAGGTAGCTTTCAGGTGCATGAAACTACTAAACAGGAACCTCCCTAGGGGCTGTGCAGAGCAATGCTGTAGGGCAGCTAGGAGGCTGTGGCCCTGGAGCTGCCCTGAGGGCCCCTCAGCTCAGACTCAGGAGGAAACATCCCTTGCTCACTTTTGCTCCTCCTGCTCCCCTTATACCTATTTCCTCTCTCTCTCTCTCCCCCCTTCCTCCCTCCCACACAGCCCCATAGTCCTGCTCCCTCTCAGGGCCTGTTAGCCCTTTCTGATCTGCAGAGTTTGGAATCTCAGGGCAAGACTGTGCCTAGGTCACTGGCAGGAGCTGCCACCACTTTTCCCTGACTGGCTTAGATGACTGGTTCAATACCTCCTGCTTCCTATTCATCCTGGCCTGGTTGGCTCAGGGAACTCTCCCCATCGGCACTCTCACCTGGATTTCTTATTCTGGGGAATCTGATAGGAAAAGACTGTGTTCTCCATACTGGAGCCAGCTGGGGTTTTCCAAGGAGCTCAGAGCCAACCTGAAGATGGCATGTGGGATGAAGGTGGGGGGAAGAGGGTGATTTCAAAGGAGTAAAGGGATACCAATGTTGTGTTGAAGGGTGGGTACAAACTCACAACCCCCACTTACAGCACACACATATACTCACTACCTTCACTTCTGGGTCTTGTTACCTTCATAAGCTCAGCCCCACCCATGGGGCCAGTTCCTGTAAGGTGGTTACCCTGTAAGTACCCGTCCTTTCTCCCTCCTCCCCAGCCCAGAAATGGAGGGTCTAACTTGACTTCTAGCAGCCTGGGGGTGGGGATTTTCGGCCTACAGTTAGGCTTCCAGACCTGCAGGCCAGAGCGGTAAAAGAACCCCAAGTGCCTGAGTCTGGACTTGGGGGACAGCAGGCCACCCTAGATTCAGGCTGAGGACCCTGGCAAGACCCAGAAGGCCCAGCTCCTGCCACAGCCTCCTCAAAAACTGCGGAAATCCAGCCTCCTTGTATGTGAGAGAAGGTTGTGAGGAGTGTGAGGGAGGTAGGAGGTTTGAGCACCCCTCCCCCACCATTGCTCCTCCCCTCTCCCTATTGGGTGCCTCCTTAGGGAGAGACTTTGTTGGGGCTGTTCCTGCGTCTCTCTTTTTACACCCTGTGATCTGCCAGCCCACGTTTATTCGTTTGCCACGGAGGAGCGTCAAGACCCAAAAGCTGGAGGCCGTGACGGCTATTCAACAGCCACCCAGAAGTGGGAGTCAGACCTGGAACTTGGGCTCACAAAACCAGGACAAGTGAGTTCCGCGCGCCCTCTAGGGGCCGAGCGGGGACAGGCGCCTCGGGCTGGAGGCTCTCGGAGACATGGTTGTGAGGCACCCACCCTTGGGGGAGTAGGGGGAACGCTGCACTGATCCAGCGGAAAATATGAACAATATAATATTAACAAGCAGCATTAGTGAGCGTTTGCTGTGTGCCAGGCGCTGCGCTAGGCTTTAAAAGTACTGATTCATT
This sequence comes from Galagoides demidoff, assembly GCA_963574575.1. Taxonomy (NCBI): domain Eukaryota; kingdom Metazoa; phylum Chordata; class Mammalia; order Primates; family Galagidae; genus Galagoides; species Galagoides demidoff. The sequence goes on from CAUYQV010175602.1 coordinate 12,709, forward strand.
CCCACCAGTCGTCTTGTGAGATAGGTGATATTTTTATCTCTACTTCATAGACAGGGAAAACTGAAGTTCAAAGAAGTTAAGCAACTTGCCTAAAAGTCTGCTAAACTGCGGGTTGGTCTAACTCTAGATCCAGGGTCTTTGGGAGGGATAGTTGAGTCTAGGAGTGTGGATTTGGGGAGAATTGGAGGCAAGACCTCATTAGCCTCCTGTTAGGGCTTGGTTTTGTAGAAGGAGCACTTACCCACTCCAATGGGCTAGGTATTTGCCCTCTGAGTTCTGGGAAAATCACCTCCAGTCCAATGAAGTCTGCTGGACTCTTCTTGCCCTTGACTTCCAGGCCCAACCCTACCAGGCCTCTGAGGCCTCCTCCTCCTCCCCGAGGCCTAAGACAAGTCCACACTCTGGAGCCTTCTGGGATTGGTAGGGTATTCTGTACACTTCCACCCCTTACCTTCCTCCCTCTGGTCAGCATGAAGAGAGGACTAAACGGCTTGGCGCCTGTGGCTCAATCGGCTAAGGCGCCAGCCATGTACACCTAAGGTGGCGGGTTCAAATCCCCAGCCGGGGCCCGCCAAACAACAATGATGGCTGCAACCAAAAAATGGCCGGGTGTTGTGGCGGGCACCTGTGGTCCCAGCTACTTGGGAGGCGCAGGCAGGAGACTCGCTTGAGCCCAGGAATTAGAGGTTGCTATGAGCTGTGATGCCATGGCACTCTACCCAGGGGGATAGCTTGAGTCTCTGTCTCAAAAAAAAAAAAAAAAAAAAGAGAGGACTAAACTATCAGGAAGTTAAAAATAGAAGCAAACGGATCACACTTTATTAGACAAAGGAATAGAGAATCAGGGAGGAAAATCCTTCCACTCATTTTCCATCTGCTTCATGCAAAGCCTGCAGCTGGGGAGGCTACTGTGATCCAGAAGATAGGGGAGAGTGCTGGGATTGTTGGGAGGGGTGAGACTTGAAGGTCTGGAGTTAGCATTTTGTTTTTCATTCTGAGCCAGGGTTTTACTCTCTGCCCAGGCCGGAGGAGTGCGGTGGTACAACCCTGGTTCACTGTAACATCAGTCTCTTGGGCTCAAGGAATCCTCTTGCCTCAGTCTCCCAAAGTACTGGGATTGTGGGTGCGAGCCAGTATGCCTGACAAGGTTGTTTTGTTTGTTTTTTGCAGTTTTTGGCTAGGGCTGGGTTTGAACCCACCACCTCCATATATGAGGCCAGCACCCTACTCCTTTGAGCCACAGGCACTGCCCATGATTTGGGGTTTTGTTTGTTCTTTTTGAGACAGAATCTAACTAGCCATAGGCTAGAGTGCCATGGTGTCATAGCTTACAGTAACCTCAAACTCTAGGGTTCAAGTGATCCTCTTTCCTCAGCCTCCTGAGTAGTTGAGACTACAAGTACCCACCATAATGCCGGCTAATTTTTTTTTCAGTAGATGGGGGTCTCACTCTTGCTCAGGCTGGTCTTGAACTCCTGAGCTCACGAGATCCACCACCTTGGTCTTTCAGAGTGGTAGGATTACAGACCAAAGCCACCAGCCAGGCAACAAACAGAGGTGTTTATAGTGACCTTAGAGTCAGTAAGGGTCCATCAATAATACAAAGAAAAGAGCATAGGTCTTACACCTTTCCTTCCCTGGGGTGAGGGTGGGGTAAGGTGGCTCATGCCTGTAATCCTAGCACTCTGGGAGGCCAAGGTGGGTGGACTGCCTGAGTTTGAGACTAGCCTGAGCAAGAGTCAGACCCAGTCTCTACTAAAAATAGAAAAAGTAGCTGGGCATGGTGTCAGGCACCTGTAGTCCCAGCTACTCAGGAGGCTCAAGCAAGAGGATCACTTAAGCCCAAGAGTTTGAGGTTGCTGTGAGCTAGGTGGATGCCACAACACTCTACCCAGGGCAAAGAGAGAAACTCTCTCTCAAAAACAAAACAAAACAGGGCAGTGCCTGTGGCTCAGGGAGTAGGGTGCCAGCCCCATATGCCAAGGGTGGTGGGTTCAAGCCCTAGCCCTGGTCAAACTGTAACAAAAAAGAAAATGTTGGTCATATTTGTTCTTGTAATTAGTTAATAAAATGTTTAAAACAAAACAAAACAAAACAAAACAATACAAAACAAAAAACATTCTTCCCTCCCAGGATGGGAAGAGGCAGGACCAGGGGAGTATCTCTGGAAGGCTTTTTACTATATAGTATAAGGTGTGTTTATTTATACACAGTGGCTGCTGCCAGTGTCTTATACTTCAATGTGTGCAAGAATCACCCAGGATCTTGTTAAAATGTAGATTCTCATTCATTAGATCTTGATAGGCCTGAGATTCCACATTTAGAATAAGCTTCTGGTGCGGTGGCGCCCGTAGCTCATTGGGTAGGGACACATACTCTGAGGCTGGAGGGTTCGAACTTGGCCCAGGCCAGCTAAAAACAACAATGACAACTGCAACAACAAGAAAATAGCTGGGCATTGTGGTGGGCGCCTGTAGTCCCAGCTACTTTGGAGGCTGAGGCAAAAAAATCACTTAAGCCCAAGAGTTTGAGGTTGCCGTGAGATGTGACACCATAGCACTCTACCCAGGGCAACAGCTTGAGACTCTGTCTCAAAAAAAAAAAAAAAAAAAAAAAAAAAGAATAAGCTTATGGTGATGCTGATGTTAATTATGTTTAATGCATC
>CAUYQV010175603.1:0-15709 GCA_963574575.1 Galagoides demidoff
GCATCACAGCTCATAGCAACCTCCAACTCCTGGGCTCAAGCGAGTCTCCTGCCTCCACCTCCCAAGTAGCTGGGACCACAGGCGCCCGCCACAACGCCCGGCCATTTTTTGGTTGCAGCCATCATTGTTGTTTGGTGGGCCGGGCTGGGGATTCGAACCCGCCACCTTAGGTGTATGTGGCTGGCGCCTTAGCCGATTGAGCCACAGGCGCCAAGCCGGAGGATTTTTTTTTTAAAGAGAGTCTTGAGCTTTTTAAAATGCTGCTGGGTGGGGTAACGGGCCCCTTTATACCCTATAAAAGAATGGGCAAATTGGTACAGGCTTCATGAAAGGCAATTTGGTCACATCTGTGAAAATTAAAATTAAAATACGTAATCCCATTACTAGAGAACTAGTGGCACACTTGCACACGTACACTAAGACATTTTTACTCAGGGATTTTCTTTTCAGTCTTATTTGTAGAAATGACAAATAGGAAACAACTCAACTGTGGTAGAGTAATGGTAAAATGAATCATGGCACATCCAAACCAAGGAATTTTCTAACCATTAAAAACCCAAAGTAAGCGGTAGATATTACCAAGATACAGTAAGTGAAATGAAGTCACAGAGCAATATTCCTGGCTGGCGTGCATCAGTTATGTAAAGCTAACCCAAACCCCGTGTGTGCATCTATGTGTTTGCAAATATGTTTTTATAAGGATCTGGCAGCCTATTATCAAAGAATCATAAGTAGACTCCCTTTTCACTTTTTATTTCTATAATAGCCTGGAAATGTGAACTTTTTATGGCCATGTATAAGCCCTTATGATATTAAAACAATTTTTAAGTGCTGGTGTCAAGATAGCAGAAAGGAAGTTAGAAGACATGAGTGAAATGGGGTAAAAAATGGTGGCAGCTCCCTGAGGAGCAGGAATAATGAGAGAGCAGTACAAGTAGTAGCAGGAGCAGCTCACCTAGCAATAGAAACTTGCCACCTGTTCTAATGCTTTAAAGATACCAAGTCACCTCGTCCTCCAGTCCACGAGACACACAATAGATTATACAGTCAATGGAATGGAGGCGCAGAGGTCAGGCAGCTCTCACAGCTGCTAAGTGCTGCAGATGGATGCAGGCCAGTGCTTAGTCACTGCCCTCTATTACTGGCTCAGGTGGGAGTCTAGAGCACAGGGGGCAGGGGAACCTGACAGGATGAGGGAACGTCAACCACACCTTTCTATCAGAGGCTCCATAACACATTACTACAAACTTAAAGGCTTAAAACAACCACCACTGATTATCTCATGGTTTTATAGGTCAGAAATCTGGGCAGGCTCATCCTCTACTTAGCATCTTATAGGGCCAAAACGAAAGTGTCAGCAGTTAGGGTTTGCTCTGGAGACAAATATGCATCCAAAGTCATAGAGGTGAGCTCCGCGCCCATAGCTTAGTAGTAAGGGCACCAACCACATACACTGGGGCTGGTGGGTTCAAACCCAGCCTGGGCCTGCTAAACAATGACAACAAAAACAAAAATTGCCGGGCATTGTGGTGGGTGTCTGTAGAACCAGTTACTTAGGAGGCTGAGGCAAGAGAATTGCTTAAGCCCAAGAGTTTGAGGTTGCTGTGAGCTGTGACACTATGGGACTCTACCAAGGGTGACATAGTGAGACTCTGTCTCAATAAAAAACAACAAAAAACCCCAAAGTCATGGAGGTGGTCAGAAATCAGTTCATTTTGGCTATAGGACAGAGCTCGATTTTCTTGTTGGTTGTTAGCCAAGCATCTCTAATTGGAGTCGCTGCATCCCTCACCATGTGGCTTCTTTATCTTTATCTTTAAAGCTAGCAATGGCATAAGAAATCTTTCACACACTTGGAATCTCTCTGACTTCCTTTTTGGTTAACAGCCAGAGACAACTTTGGAGTATGAAAGTGCTTCTGTGATTTGGTAAGGAACATTTGGAAAAGTTTCCTATTCCTTATTCTTGAAAAATAATCATGGGAGTAAAATCTAGCCTATTAATAGCCCTGAAGATTAGGGGGAGAAATCATGGAGTTATTTCAGAATTCTGCCTATCACAACCATGATGACAGCTTGGCAGGAAAAGAGATCTGAGGGCTAATAATACGGTCTTCCTGGATAGGAGGGGGAAATGTGGAACCTGAAAGAGATATCTGAAAATGAAGAAAGTTTAAGTAAATGACTAGCAAACTTTAAAAATTTTTTTTCTTTTAAAGATAGTCTTACTTTGTTACCCTCAGTAGAGTGCTGTGGCATCCACCGCACAGCAACCGCCAGCTCTTGGGCTTAGGTGATTCTCTTGCCTTAGCCTCCCGAGTAGCTGGGACTACAAGGGCCCACCATAACGCCCAGCTATTTTTTTGTTGCAGTTTGGCCAGGGCCGGGTTTGAACCCACCAATCTTGGTATATGGGGCCGGAGCCCTACTCACTGGAGCCACAGGTGCTGTCTCATGACTAGCAAATTTTGATTTGCTAGTTGGCTTTGTGGGCTCAGTTCTCACTTGAGTTTGGACATGAATTTGTAGGGGAATCAATTCATATGGCCATGTGATTTTTCTCTAAGTAGGCAGGGTATAGAAGTAGAGGAAGATTTTGGTTGAAGGTTCTTCTGGGCAAGCAGAGAAAAAGGATCACAGGTGAGGGGAAATGACCAGCTAAAGTGATTTTCCCTAGAATCTAGGCGCGAGAAACAGAAAACCAGAGGGAGGAAGAAATAACAGCAATTAACTTGTAAGGGCTGCATGGGATGGATGGCCAGATTCTAGTTAAAGCAAGAAGTGGAAGGCAGCTTCGGTAAGAGATTAGAGATCTATAGCAATGGTTCTCCATGTGTTTTCTAACCAACAGCATCAGCATCACTTGGGAACTTGTTAGTAAAGCAAATTCCCAGACTCATCCCAGAACGAGTGAAGAGAAACTCTGGAAGTCTTGAGTGGAGCACAGGTATCTGCAGTTGATTTTGGTGCTTCAAAGGTTTGATAGTCATTGATGCATATTCTTTCATGTTGTATAAGACTGCTTAGATCATGAATGGGATTACAGAGACAGTAACAAATTCCTAGAAGAGAACAGGCTATAAATGGGTAGGAAATACTGAGACATATGGCAGAGGACAGATGGGCTGTGTTCTGCATGCTGAGGAAGGATGACAAGGATAGAGTAAGGCATAGCTGAATACGCTGGCCTTACAGTTCTCAGAAATATAAAATCCTGGCCATTCTAATCTCAATCAGTTGTGTTCCTGAGTTCCTGTTCTGAAGTCATGGACAGGAAAGTTACTAATGAGAGTTGGAGGTGGGTGAGTTTGGGGCTGGGCTAGTGTTCTTTACACAGGTGGGATCCATACCTCAGAAAAGTGGCAGAAAATGAAAGCATGAGATTTTGGGATTCTGACAGAATGCTACATAGCAGCAGATGACCAGTGCTGCACATGGAGGGACACACTCGCTAAATTAAAGCTTCATTTAGGCTCAGTGAAGAACAGTCTTCCTGGGTGGCACCTGTGGCTCAGTGGGTAGGGCACCGGCCCCATATACTGAGGGTGGTGGGTCCAAATCTGGCCTCGGCCAAGCTGCAACAACAATGAAAAAATAGCCAGGTGTTGTGGTAGATGCCTATAGTCCCAGCTACTTGGGAGGTTGAGGCAAGAGAATTGCCTAAGCCCGGGAGTTGGAGGTTGTTGTGAGCTGTGGTGCCTTGGCACTCTACCGAGGGTGATATACTGAAACTCTGTCTCTAAAAAAAAAAAAAAAAAAAATGGTCTTCCTCTCTTCCAGATACAGGCACTACCCTGACCTCCTGAGATGGCTCTGCTGCAGCCCTGGCTGTGTTACAGCCCTGTCTAAGACTGTGTCAAGCAAGAGGAAGAAAGTGAGGGATGAATTTTGTGACATGGGTATCAGGCCCAGTATGTATTTTTATGTTTTGAGACAGAGCCAGAAGCTGTCCCCCTGGGTAGAGTGCTGTGACATCACAGCTCACAGCAACCTCCAACTCCTGGGCTCAAGTGAGTCTCCTGCCTCAGCCTCCCAAGTAGCTGGGACCACAGGCACCCGCCACAATGCCCAACTATTTTTTGGTTGCAGCCGTCATTGTTGTTTGGTGGGCCTGGGCTAGATTCGAACCCACCATCTTAGGTGTATGTGGCTGGCGCCTTAGCCACTTGAGCCACAGGCACCGAACCAGACCCAGTATGTAATTCCCCTATATTCTTTTTTTTTTTTTTTAAGAGATGGGGTCTCACTCTGTTGCCCCGGCTGGAGTGCACTGGTGCCATTATAGCTCACTGAAATCTCCAATTCCTGGACTCAAGTGATCCTCCTGCATTAGTCTCCCAAGTAGCTAGGGCTGTGGGATATACCGCCATACACGGATAAATTGAAGAAATTTTTTTTTGTAGAGATGAAGGTTTCACTATGTCGTCCAGGTTGGTCTTCAACTCCTACCCTCAAGGATCCTCCCACCTTAGCCTCCCAGAGTGCTGGGCTTATAGGCATGAGACACTGTACCTGGTCCCCTATACTCACAAACTTTTCCTGAGTCAATCACTGTGGAATTTGTGGGACTCTCAGGCAGTAAGAAGCAAGGTAAATAGGATGTGGCCAAATGAGATTCTTCATTGTTGTTATAAGTATCGCTCACTCTCTAAATCAATAAATCATGTCAGGTGAATATAAATGCATACTTTTATATGATAGCAAGGCCAAATGTACTGGCCTTCCACATCAGCACTTTCTGCATCCATGAATTCCATCCACCAGACATCAAATATATATTCTAAAAAGATAGTTGCATCTATACTGAACATGTACAGTTCTTCCCCCTTGTCATTAATCCTTAAATAATATAGTATAATAATTATTTCCATTGTATTAGGTATTCTAAGGAATCTAGAGATGATTTTGAGTATGTGGAAGGATATATCCAAAAAGGATTCCATTTTATATAAGGGATTTCAGCATCTGTGTATTTTGGAATCTATGGGGGATAGACGGGTAGCCCCAGAACTAATGTCCCTGAGATACCAACAACTGGCACATCTTATACTGCTAAGTTTAAGATGTAACAATGTGTACAGGTGAATGTAATAGCATTTATGTAAAAAGTCCTATAATCCGGCTCGGCGCCTGTGGCTCAATCAGCTAAGGCTCCAGCCACGTACACCTAGGGTGGCGGGTTCGGATCCCCAGCCCAGGCCCGCCAAACAACAATGATGGCTGCAACCAAAAATGGCCGGGCGTTGTGGCGGGCGCCTGTGGTCCCAGCTACTTGGGAGGCAGAGGCAGGAGACTCGCTTGAGCCCAGGAGTTGGAGGTTGCCTTGAGCTGTGATGCCATGGCACTCTACCCAGGGGGATAGCTTGAGGCTCCGTCTCAAAAAAAAAAAGTCCTATAATCCATAATAGCATTTATGTAAAAGTCCTTATATAATCTTTCTGAAAGATTTTATAAGAGACTCAGTGCCTAAGGGTGCCAGTCACATACAGGAGCTGGCAGGTTTGAATCCAGCCTGGGCCTGCCAAACAACGACAACTAAAAATACTGGGCATTGTGGCAGATGCCTGTAGTCCCAGCTACTTGGGAGACTGAGGCAAGAGATTCACTTAAGCCCAAGAGTTGGAGGTTGTTTTGAGCTGTTATGCCATGGCACTCTACCCAGCGTGACATAGTGAGACTCTGTCTCAAAAAAAAAAAAAAGAAAGACTATAAGAAACTGGTACCATTAGTAGTCAAAAGAGAAGAGAAGGTAGAAAGGAAGAAGGAAGAATTTTCATGATTAAATTTTATGTACCTTTTAAGTTTGGTTTATAGACATGTATTATTAATAAATAAATAAATGCACACATTTAAAAAATAAATAATGAGCTTTTATTCTCCTCAACAACAGAGACTTCAGCCTGGAAGTCAATGGAAATTGGGTCACCCCACTGTGCAGGACACAAGCTGTGGCAGCGCCTGGAGTCGTTCCTCAGATTCCCTTGGACCTGCCCCCCTCCCCCACAGGGGGCATTTCAAAAGAACCATAAACTCATATGACCAGCAGGGAGAAGGACAGTGAATAAGCTTTCCCACCTGGAGTCCGTGCTGCCCAGAGCTAGCACCTGGAAAGAGACAACTCACTCTCCCGGGGGTCAAATTTTCACTGAAGGCGGTGGGATTCACAGCTGGGACACCACGTGTCCTCCTCTCTTGGTGTCTCGATCACGTTCCGCTCTCCATCTGCATCTCCCTCTGTTCTTTGGCCAGTGTTTGATTTCTGAGAAGGGAATGCTGAACAAGTCCTTGTCACTCAGAGTCGGAACTCTCGTTTGACTTGGAAGACTTGTGCTTCCGTTTCTTCTTCTTTCTCTTTTCTTTCTTCCTTTTCTTATGCTTTTCCTTCTTCTTCTTTTTCTTGTGTTTCTCTTTACAGTCTGAGGAACTGGAGCTGCTCTCATCTTCATCTGAGGTGGAATCCTCTAGTAACTGTTTTAACTGCTGTATCCTGAACATACAAGATTGAGCAAAACAACTATGGTTTTTAACTTTAAAACATTTTTAGGAAAATATATGATTTTAAAGCACTGTGGGGGAGGGAATGTTATAAATAACCACATCATAAAGACAGAACTTATTTTAGTTATTTTTATGTGTTCTCTCTGTTCTGGTTCATTTGAATGCCTGTTTCATTTGACTATAACTAGTGTATAAGCCATTCTGTACTCTTTTCCGTGTCCTATACTTTTCTGCATGTTCCCACAGTCCTAATTATAATTTCTAACATGGATACTTTACTAAACCACTCCCCCACTGCTCAATTTCATAATAATCTACTTCCTCAACAATTACAATAGATTAAAACAAACCAATTACCCCATTTTTTTACCCACTAACTACATCTAAGAATAATTATTAACAGCTCAGACCCTTAGAGACATTAAAGAAAATAAACTAAATCAGATGAAAGAGTCAATTGTACCAAACAAGCAGACACCATGATGTGGGTGCCAACATCAACTACAGTGGTCTCAGGGGCAGGAACAAGCCCACGGCTCTAACCTACCCTAGGTGGAAGAAGGTTGGCCTACCCCTTCCCTCCCACTGCTCCTTTCAGCCAAGACTCCTGCCCCACCCTGCCCTTATTTCACAATTCCCCTAATACTGATACATTTGTTCCAATTGTATATAATTTAAAATGTTAAAGAGGATATCGGATATCATTATCATCAGGACAACCTCACCTTACATCCTTTTCATGCCTTTTATTGTCTCGTATGATGTCATACATAGGATCTTCATGTGCCTTAAGGGTCAGAAAAAGTAAATGTTGATTAGGCTTCATGGACCTTTAGTCAAATAAAAATAAATCCCCAAGAAATAGAAACCAGGTTTTTCTGCTATTTGATAGAACCTTATGTTTGGTATGTTTTACTCCTTTTTAAGAGTCATATCACTGGAAACCCGTTAAGGTGACAAAAAGGAATTTGCAATTAGTAAAATGCATGAAATAACTGAATATTCCTCATGAGGAAATAACTGCATAAACCAGGGCATAATCATGCGATAACACAACACTCATCACTGGGTGTGGTGGCTCACAACTGTAATCCTAACACTCAGGGAGGCTGAGGTGGGTGGACTGCTTGAGCTCACGAGTTCAAGACCAGCTTAAGCAAAAAGCAAGACTCTTTTTCTTTTACAAAAGAAAACCTGAGGCAAGAGGATTGCTTGAGCTCAAGAGTTGGAGGTTGCTGTGAGCTATGATGCCACAGCACTCTACCCAAGGCAACAGATTGAGACTCTGTCTTAAAAAAAAGAGCAGCACTCAAGTTTAGCAACATTGAGGTAATTCTCTTTGCTCTATGTGGACAGTTGACCAAAAGACAGTATCAAGCAAAACAAAAAAGCTATAAAATGATATCTAAGGATGATCCATTTAAAAGTACTCAAGGCTGGGCTGGGTGGCTCACGCCTATAACCCTAGAAATCTGGGAGGCTGAGGTAAGTGAAATACTTGAGCTCAGGAGTTCCAGACCAGCCTCAGCAAGAGTAAGACTCTGGTCTCTACTAAAAACAGAAAACCCAGCCAGGTGTTGTGGCAGATGCCTGTAGCCCCAGCTACTGAGGAGGCTGAGGCAAGAGGATCTCTTGAAGCCCAAGAGTTTGAGGTTGTTGTGAGCTATGATGCCACAGCACTTTATGAGAAGGCGAGGTCTTGCTCTGGCTCAGACTGATCTCGAACCTATGAACTCAGGCAATCCACTCACCTCTGCCTCCCAGAGTGCAAGGATTACAGGGTTGAGCCACTGCGCTGGCCCAAAAGGTTAATTTTTTGAGATTTATCTATAAGCTATGTTTTATAATATCCATAAAAATTACCATTGCACCTAAGAAGGTTTGATCTAGAATAATTTTTGTTCAGATTATGAAAATGAACACATAAGACTTTGAATGCCTTAAAAAGTTTAGAGAATGTCTGTCAACCCCAGTTCAATGTGCAGTTGGCCCTCTGTATCCAAGAATCGAATGCCTGCAGATTCAACTAAGGATTGTAAATATTCAGAAAACAAAGGATGGTTCTGCCTGTATTGAACATGCTGAGACACTTTTTTTCTTGTCATAATTCCCTAAACAATACAGTATAACAACTATTTATATTAGATTAGATATTATAAGCTAGAGATGATTTAAAATATAAGGGAGGATGTGTGTTACATATAAATACTATGCCATTTTATATAAGGAACTTAAGAGTGTGGATTTTGATACCCAAAAAAGGATCCAGGATACAATTCCTGTGGATAATGGAGGGACAAATGCATGCTGATAGCTCCAGTGTATCCACCTGGCAGCATATTTCATTCGGCAGAAGCAGTTACAGAACAATGAATTAACACCTCTGGGAGGTGACTCTGTTAAAGTGAGTTATGATAGATACCTAGTAATATTAGATCTGTTTGTCACCAAAAGAAGAAATATATGTAATTCTAGCTTATAATAGAAAGACATCTAATCTTTAAAGACTAAAACCCTGATTTTAGTTATGAAATATGACTTTTTATATAATAAGTTTCAAAAATGGGAGTTAAATAAATAACAGTCTTCTTTAGAAAAGAATCACTACTCCAAGATATAAGCGATTAATAATTTAGTAAGTTAGTTTACTCTTACAGAGCTAATTTGTCATATAAATGCAGTATGTAATATTCTTTAAGAATAACTAACAGAGGTATAGTTAAGAGCAGACACTAGCCAAAGGCTTCTGATAATGTATTTTATATGAACACTCAGTTCACTGGGGACTTTCTAATTCATTGATTTTAATCATCCTAATAAATGTAAATTGACATTGTGGGGTTTTACTTACTACTCTGAACTGTTCTAACTTTTGGTTGCCTTTGATAAAGAAAGGGCATTCTTTGTCGCCCGTTCGGTGACCATACCGTTTGCAACGCCAACCTAAAAACAAAAAAAGGAAATATTTCTGTAAGATAACATAGTTTTACCTAGTTGAAGTAAAGAAGCAGTTGCTTATATGCAAGTTTTTCTTTGACAAACTCCAACGCTAAAAGAAAATGCAATCATTGATGAATCTTCTAAGATCCCAAAACAGAGGTACACTGATTGCTTGCCAAGCACCCTTTAATCTTGTAGCTTTAGGAATAAATTTTCTGTCATCAAATATTTGAAAAGTAATCCAACAGTATAGGAACAGGTGAATTTTGTACATAAACCTCATTATGTTTTTGCAAAGTAAATCTTTTTTTTTTTTGAGTCAGAGTCTCATTATGATGCCCTCTGTAGAGTGCCATGGTGTCACAACTCACAGCAACCTCCAACTCTTGGGCTTAAGTGATCTTCTTACCTCAGCCTCCCAAGTAGCTGGGACTACAGGCACTTGCCACAGCGCCTGGCTATTTTTTGGTTGGAGTCTAGTCAAAGTGTGGTCTGTAGACTAGCAAAACCAGCAATACAAAGGTGATTATTAGAAATGCAGGGTATCAGGCCCCCTGTAGTAATTCTGATAAACAATCCAAATTTTAGGAGATTTATCGGTGACTCATAGGCATAACAAAGTAACCATTCTAGTTAACATTAAGAATCGATGAAATCAAGAAAAGTACACAGAAGTATGTGCCTTTTTCTTTCATCTGGAATGGTTCCATGTTGTGGGGCTAAAGTCTTATATCACATAATAGGGTGGGGTGGTGGTGGTGGTGAGGAAAGACCGTTTAGGAAAAAAAATACAAAAATTTCTTCAAAAATTTTATATCATATAACCACATTAACACATTGTGGGGGTCCCCATAGGCCTTTGAGCTTAAGCTTAATTAACTATGTGGCAAAATGGACTTTGGTCTCAACCCAAATCTTCTTATTTTCCAAGTCAATCAAAGTTGGATACAACTAACCAACCTCACCAAATAGAGCTGTGGTTTTTAAGCTTTAAAGGAAAAAAAAAGCTATAGACTGAGTAAAGATGGCAGACTAACCATACACATCTTTCTTTCTCTTTCAGAGATTCCATAAAAATGATAACAAAGAGAATTCCATTACAAAGGAATAAGCCAGGAGGTGCACCAAGAATGGCTAATGCCAACCTCCAAAAATCTGTTCTTTCCTTAAAACAGTGAAAATAGTTGGAAATGTGCACAAATCGACTTTTTAAAAAGCTTGTAAGTTAACTTGCTACAATTTGATGAGCATTCGTTCTAGAGAAACTACTAAACGTCAATAAGAACAATGAGATTTCTGGTATTCTAACGGTGATTCCCAACCCACTCTCCCCAGTTCTATAATAGTGTTAAAATCATCAACAGGCTTGAAGCCACTTAAGGAGGAACACTGAGTTTTGAGTTACTCAAAAGCCCGCACTCCAGAGACTATCACTATTTGACCTGCCTCACAGCTCCCTGGAAAAGCTACACATGCAGGATATTGTTATTCGATGTTGTTATTTGACTAGTCATGTCATTCACTCTCTAAGAAAAGCCTCAGCACCAGGATATTTGTTGAAAACAATCACTTGCAACTGCTTAACATACAGCTGCTTAAGCCAGCCCTATCAGTTAGGTGAATAAGAATGTAGCCAAAAATTTTAAAGAGGCTGGGCACGGTGGCTCACGCTTGTAACCCTAGCACTCTGGGAACCTGAGGAAGGTGGACTGCTTGAGCTCAGGAATTGGGAGACCAGCATGAGCAAAAGGGAGACTATAGCTATAAAGTCTCTTATTAAAAAAGAGAAAAATTAGCCAAGGATTGTGATTGGCACTTACAGTCCCAACTACTCAGGAGGCTGAGGAAGGATAGCTTGAACTCAAGAGTTTGAGGTTGCTGTGAGCTAGGCTTATGCCATAGCACTCCAGCCTGGGCAAAAGAGTGAGACTCTACTCAAAAAAAGATAAAATAAAATAAAAAACAGACACTTAAGGAAACATTTGGCCACTAAGCTAACTAAGCAGAGGCTTCAGTGGACATACACTACATGAAATACAAACAAGAGAATGAATCCAGGTAGGTTAGCAAAGATACAAAAAGTAACAACGGCTCAGCACCTGTGGCTCAAGTGGCTAAGGCGCCAGCCACATACACCTCAGGTGAGGGGTTCGAATCCAGCCCTGGCCTGCCAAAAAACAGTGACAGCTGCAACCAAAAAATAGCCAGGCATTGTGGCAGGCACCTGTGGTCCCAGCTACTTTGGAGACTGAGTTAGGAGACTCGCTTGAGCCCAGGAGTTGGAGGTTGCTGTGAGCTGTGATGCCACAGCGCTCTACCCAGGAGGGGACAGCTTGAGGCTCTGTCTCAAAAAGAAAAAAAAAAAAAGGAACGACAACAAACTCTGGGTAGGACTGTAAAATCTAATTTTAAAAGTTACCACATAATATTATTCCAAACATCCAGTTTTCAATAAAAAATAGCAAAACACAGAAACAGTAATATGGTCAGGTGTTGTGGCTCACACATGTAATCCCAGCACCCTGGGAGGCTAAGGGAGGAGGACTGCTTGAGCTAAGGAGTTCAAGACTAGCCTAAGTAAGAGGGAGATTCTATCTCTACTAAAAACAGAAAAATGAACTGAGTGTTGTGGTGGGTGTCTATAGTTCTGGCTACAAGGGAGGCTGAGGCAGGGGGATCACTTGAACCCAGGAGTTTGATGTTGCTGTGACCTATAAAATGGTGTCACAGCACTCTAGCCTAAGTAATGGTGGGAGACTCTTTCTCAAAAAAAAAAAAAAAGAAAAAGAAAAAGAAAACAAAAAGAAACAGTAACTTAAGTCCAGGTATTAGGCTTACTAGAGAAAAATCTCAAATCAGCTGGTAATAAATAAGTTAAAAGAAATAAAAGAAACTATACCTAATGAATTAAAGGAAAGTAAGAAAATGGTATCTTGCAGGGGATGGTGGCTTACACCTGTGATCCTAGAACTCTGGGAGGCTGTAAAGAGCATCAAGTATTTGAGACTAGCCTGAGCAGGAGAGAGACTCCATTTCACTAAAAGTAGAAAAATTAGCCAGGCGTTGTGATGGACACCTGTAGTTCCAGCTACCCAGGAGGATCACTTGAACCCATTGAGTTTGGAGTTGCTGTGAGTTAGGGTGATATCATGGCACTCAAGCCTGGGACAAGAGAGTAAGGCTCTGCCTCAAAAAATAAAAAATGAGATGTTTCATGAAATACAAATTATCAATAAAGAAATAAACATAAAACTAAAAAAAAATTAGGACTTCAAAAGTATAATAAAGTAAATGAAAACTTCATTAGAGGGCCTTAACAGCGGGTTTGAAACAGCGGAACAGGGTGGTGCCTGTGGCTCAGTGGGTAGGGTGCCGGCCCCATATACCGAAGATGGCAGGTTTGAACTAAGCCCCAGCCAAACTGCAACAAAAAAAACAGCCTGGCATTTTGGTGGGCGCCTGTAGTCCCAGCTACTTGGAAGGCTGAGGCAAGAGAATTGCTTAAGACTAGGAGTTGGTGGCTCAGCACCTATGGCTCAAGTGGCTAAGGCGCCAGCCACATGCAACTAGGGTGGCGGGTTCGAATCCAGCCCAGGCCCGCCAAACAACAATGACGGCTGCAACCAAAAAACAGCTGGGCGTTGTGGGGTGGGTGCCTGTGGTCCCAGCTACTTGGGAGGCTGAGGCAGGAGACTCGCTTGAGCCCAGGAATTGGAGGTTGCTGTGAGCTGTGATAGCCACAGCACTCTACCCAGGGGGACAGCTTGAGGCTCTGTCTCAAAAAAAAAGACTAGGAGTTGGAGGTTGCTGTGAGCTGTGACACCATAGCACTCTACCAAGGGCAACAAAGTGAGACTCTGTCTCTTAAAAAAAAAATTCTTTATACCATTGAAATTATGTTATTGTTAAAGTGAACTAGATTGTTTTACGCTAAGATTTTAATTATAACATAACCCAGGGCAATCATGAAGAAATAATACAATAAGAAAAAAAAGAAAAGACTATAATGATATACTACAAAATGTGTTTGATAGAAAAGAAGGCAGTAATGAAGGAGGTAAAAAACAAAAACTAAATAGGATATAAAGAAAATAGTAAAATGGTAGACATAAATCCTATCTTAACAATAATGACATGAAATATAAATGGATTAAACACTCCAACCAAAAGGCAGAGATTAGCCTTTTGATCAATTAGAATGGATTAAAAATGCTATCTAACCTCAAGTGACACACTTTAAATTAAAAAACACAGTTAGACGTGGCACCTGTAGCTCAGTGGCTAGGGCACAAGCTGCATACACAGGAGTTGGCGGGTTCAAATCCAGCTGGGGCCTGCCAAACAATGACAACTACAACCAAAAAAATAGACGGGTCTTGTGGCAGGCACCTGTAGTCCCAGCCACTGAGGAGGCTGAGACAATAGAATTACTTAAGCCCAAGAGCTAGAGGTTGCTGTGACGCCATGGCACTCTACCAGCATCATAACGAAACTCTGTCTCAAAAATAAATAAATAAATAAAAAGGACACAATTAGAGCTGGGTGCAAGTGGCTCATGACTGTAATCCTAGCGCTCTGGGAGACTAAAGTGGAAGGACTGCTTGTGGCCAGGAGTTTGAGACCAGCCTGAGCAAGAGTGAGATCCTGTCTCCATAAAAAATCAGAAAACTTAGCCATGCCTAGTAGTGCATGACTACTGTCCCAGTTACTCAGGTAGCTGAGACAGGAGGACTGCTTGATCCCAGGTGTTTGAAGTTGCAGTGAGCTTTGATGATGCCTTTTCACTCTAGTCTGGAGGCAGAGTGAGATTCTGTCTCAAAAACAAACAGAAAACAGAAAATACCCCATCATTATGATCTTGAAAGTAAAGGGATGGAAAAGAGAGAAACGGTGAAAACAGTTTCTCTAGCAAAAGGGAGCTAGAGTTGCTCCATTAATTCCAGACAAAATAGACTCTAAGATAAAAACTATTAAAAGAGGCAAAGGATCAATCCATCAAGAAGATATCACATTTATTGGGGGCAGTGCCTGTGGCTCAGTCAGTAGGGTGCTGGCCCCATATACTGAGGGTGGTGGGTTCAAACTCAGCCCCAGCCAAACTGCAACAAAAAAATAGCTGGGCGTTGTGGTGGGCGCTTGTAGTCCCAGCTACTTGGGAGGATGAAGCAAGAGAATCTCCTAAGCCCAAGAGCTGGAAGTTGCTGTGAGTTGTGACGCCACAGCACTCTACTGAGGTGACAAAGTGAGACTCTGTCTCTAAAATAAAATAAATAAAATGAAATAGAAATAGTGCCAAATAGGTGAAACAAAAACTAAAAGAACTAAAAGGGAAAATAGAACAGTGTAACAATACTACTTAGATATTTGAATGCTCCACATTCAATAATGGAAAAAGGAACTAGAGAAAGGACCAACAATGAATTATGAGACTTAAATAACAATATAAACAACTGAACCTATGAAACACTCCACCACCCAACAGCAGAGTAAACACTGTTTTGAAACTAACAATAACATTATCCAGAAGAGACACTATGTTAAGCTATAAAATAAGAATTAATAAATTTAAGAGGATTTAAACTAGACAAAGTATGTCCTCGAACCACAATGTATTCAAACTATAAAGCAACTATAGAAGGAAATTTGGGGAATCCACAAATTTGTGGAAATAAAACAATGCACTTATAAATAATCCATGGGTCAAAGAGGACATGAGAAAATATTTGGATCTGAATGAAAGTTAAAACCAACATATCAAAATCTATGCAATGCAAATGAAGTGCTACTCAGAAGGAAATTTATAGCTTTAAATCTTTATGAAAGAGGTCAAATAAATAATCTAGGCTTTCATTTTAAATATCAGGAAAAAGCATAACCCAAACTAAAGGTAAGCAAAAGGAGGAAATAATGAGCTATGCCATTGGTGGACTGCAAAAACATTATGCTAAATGAAGAAGTCAGATCACAAATGAAAGAAAATAAAAATGATATGAATCCATTTATATAATATGCCCAGAAAAGCCAATTCACTGAGCTACCCATAGGAGATTAATGGTTACCTGGAGCTGCAAATGAGAACAATCTGGAAATGGATTGAGGGATCTTAATGGAGAGATGTTAATGTTTTAACACTTTTTTTTTTTTTTTTGAGACAGAGCCTCAAGCTATCCCCCTGGGTAGAGTGCCATGGCATCACAGCTCATAGCAACCTCCAACTGCTGGGCTCAAGCGAGTCTCCTGCCTCTGCCTCCCAAGTAGCTGGGACCACAGGC
>CAUYQV010175606.1:0-15378 GCA_963574575.1 Galagoides demidoff
GAAAGCTCTTTTTTTTTAGAGACAGAGTCTCACTTTATTGCCCTCAATAGAGTGCTGTGACATCACAGCTCACAGCAACCTCCAACTCCTGGGCTTAGGCAATTCTCTTGCCTCAGCCTCCTGAGTAGCTGGGACTACAGGCACCCACCACAATGCCTGGCTTTTTTTTTGTTGCAGTTTGGCCGGGGCTGAGTTTGAACACACCACCCTCAGTATATGGGGCCGGCACCCTACTCACTGAGCCACAGGCACTGCCCCAGAAAGCTCTTTTAAAGAAAAAAATTTCTATGGAACCTGGGGCTGTCTTCTGTCATTTTTATTACAGGATTTGTTAAAGTACGTAGACACGGAGCCACGTGTAAAGCTCTTGTGCTTACATTTGCTTTCAACATTAAAACCAGAGTAAATTTGCAAAATGAATATAAAGAACATAAAAGAAGGCTCGGCGCCTGTGGCTCAATCGGCTAAGGCGCCAGCCATGTACACCTAAGGCGGCGGGTTTGAATCCCCAGCCTGGGCCCGCCAAACAACAATGATGGCTGCAACCAAAAAATGGCTGGGCGTTGTGGCAGGTGCCTGTGGTCCCAGCTACTTGGGAGGCAGAGGCAGGAGACTCGCTTGAGCCCAGGAGTTAGAGGTTGCTGTGAGCTGTGATGCCATAGCACTCTACCCAGGGGGATAGCTTGAGGCTCCATCTCAAAAAAAAAAAAAGTTTTAAACAACTAACGGGACTGTTGACCCACCTGAGCAATGGAAACATCTAGGCTACACAGGAATCTGGCCAGGTTGTGCTAGTTTGGGCTGAGAGAATGAAGGGGATAGCCTTGGGGTCCATTTTCCAAAACATCCTAAAAAACCTTCATTTATTTTCACAAAGATGCCCTGTACTCTCATTTCTCTGAAGTTATCTCCTGGGAAACCCAGCTCATCACAGCCTCCAGCTGCCCACATAAGGCATTTGCCCCTCAGAATTTTTCAGTCCACTCTAAGGAAAGGTGATGTCTAAGTCTCCCCCCACCCCCCGCCATCCTACTCAGTGTGGTGGATAGCTGTGGGTTTTCCTGCTACGTCCTTTTCTATTTTTATGGTGAAAGCACCTGAATTTCCTTTAGAAACCACCCTCACCCTCTTATGCATCAGCTCTACTTTCAGACCACATCTGAAACCAGGATCCAGGGAGAGGGGACTAGGTGGGTGGGAAGCACATGACCTGGTGAGTGCAGTTTTTACGTCTCAACACAGGAATGAGGAAACTAAGTCAGGACCTTCTCAGTTGTCAGAGACAGAAACCCTATTGTCCATGACACAGGAAGGAGCCAAGGGCGGTAGCAAAATGATACATTCTCTCTCGGTCTCTCACTTGGCCTCCTTGTCGCTCTGCTTACTTTCCTCAATATTGGCTTCAGTCTCTGACTGGTTGTCCCCAGTTGATAGGCACAGATGTCCGTGCTGAGTGGCATCAAGTTCTCCAAACCAGGGGGAAAACATGCTCTTTAAAAAAACAAAACAACACCAACGACAAAGCAGAGATATTTCTATAGTAATGTTCTCTATCCAAACAGCTGAATCTGAATTCAGACCCAGGATGGGAAGTTCTCATAACCTCTGCTACTCTAAGTTGTGCACTTCCTGTTAGGATATGTTGAGGAAAAGCCTATCGAAATGGCTACAGAACACTCTGCATTCAGCTAAAACCAGCTGAGCCAGGCCCTGTACCAGATACTTTCGTCTTTATTCAGAAGAAGCTGGAAAGAAGGTACTGTTTTAACCAGTTAGTAGCTGCAGACATGAAAGGCCCAAGCCTGAGGACTTCGTCACTCTGAATGACGACAACCCACACAGGAGATGAGAACCCCAGTTACTCACCGACACTTTCCCCACCTCAGACATCAACTTCCTGGAGCTCAGACTGCACCACCCCACATGTCACTTCGCCCCCGCTCTGTGCAATTTAAGGAGTGGCAGCTCTCACATCCCACTGTCTTTACACGTGAAAGTGAACACATTAGATTAGGTGACCCCCGTGGACAAACATGAAGTTCTATCTCCCCCAAGTTTCAGAAATTCTTTATGGATAAGAGAGACGACTTTAATAAAAGTAGAAATCAGGCTAATGCATTTGTGTGTATTTCTGTATTATGTAGCCTTTAAAGAGCTAATATATGTAGAAATCATTTTTTTCAAATACCGCAAAAGACCACTCAAAGGAAAATAGCCCCCATCTAGCCGGCAATGTTCTCTCTAAAAGGATACACTGTTACCAGATCTGGGGTGTCCTTTAAGATATCCCATGCACAGCTAAGCCTATATGGGGGGTGTGTATTTGTGCATATTCATTTATGTACTTTTTTCTTTTTTCCTTGTATAGAAATGAGAATGCGCTACACATACCACTCAATACCTTTTTAAAGATCATTTAACAATAGATCATGGAGAACCTTCCATGCTAGGACAGGTAGTTCTATCTTACTCTTCTAGAGCTGCCTGGTATTCCATTGTATGACTATTGAACCAGTCTCTAAGATTGGAATTTCAGTGGTTTCCATCTTTTGCCTCTGTGTGTGTGCACTTTAGACGTATTTTATAACAAAGATGGAAACAAAGGGAAGAAGAGTTTTCTGCTTCACTCTCCTTTGTCCAGAAAGGTCCTACTCTATTCTGAGGGTTTCTGGTGGTTTGGATGAACATAATTCAAATTCTGAGCTCTCAAGCAAAACTTTTCAGAATTTCTCTGCCCTGTATCCAACGCAAAGTAAACAAAGCATAGGATAGAACCTAAGGGAGGATAGGCAAGAGTTAGAGCAGGAAGTGGACCGCTTCCCTCTCTCCACATCTCATCTCTGCATCCCCATGTCACCTTTCCTCAGTTCTGTCTCTGCTAATCAGCCTGCTCTGCCTCTCCCCATGTGTGGGTGGAAGACTCTGGCCCCCCTGCAAGCCTCACAGGCAAAGAAATCTGCTTCCCTCCCTCCCTCCCTCTGGTTCCCGCTGTGTCAGGAGTTTTATCGTTCTGTTCTGACAGCTCTGGTTAAAGGGACAGAGCTCTATGGTTCAAGATGGCTGCAGAGACCAGACCCCGAGGGCAAACGCCCCATCTGAGAAGCCCAAGCCGGCTGGAGAGGCTCTCAGGTGCCACCATGTGGTCCACAGGGACAAGAGCTCTAAGGACAAGAGTTTTTCATTAGTAACAGCTGCTTCCAGGACCTGAAGACCCCCTGTGATGGCTTCAACCTGGCTGTCCAACTTTCTAGCCCTGAGTCTCCCATAATAGATGTGCTTGGACAGATAATCAAACATCTCCCTGACTTAGAGGTGGGCAAAGGCCTTGTCCAACAACAGCATTTCACACTCATTTGGGAGTGAGATGTGGTGTGATGATATGAGCTGTGTCCAACCCCTGTCACTGCGCATACACACACACACACACACTTGTGTTGACAGACTGTTTTCAACACACCTTGCAGATTGTAAATGTTCTATTCTTAAGAAATTTCATAGATGTGTTTGGGTGACACGTGTTTTTGAAAGTGTTCTTTTTGAGAGATTTTTTTTAAGTGAGTAATATAAACAAGCCATCTGTGCTTGAGAGAAAGCCCATGGAATCCGGAGTAAGGATCTGTGCCTAGACTCCCGACTGCTGGAATCTCCAGCTCCCTAGCGAAAGTTTAAGAATGAAAGAGCATTTATCTTGGGGCAACTCTCCAAAGAACACTGAACCACACAGACTTTGTGCAGATCAAGGAAGAAAGTCCTGCCAGCAGAGGGCACTACCGCACCAGCTGGGCGACCGAAGCCGCAAAGCCAAGACAGCCTCCTCCCTTTTAGCCTGTGCCTTCCTCTCTCACTGCCTCCTCCATTAACCTGCTCCCTCTTTAACTTATTGAAGGACATAACCGAGTGTGCACATGCTATCAGCAATATTTCTCAGTGGGACCTTTCTATATCCCAGTGTTTAGATTAACTTTGGGTTAATTCTCAAAATAAGACAAGCAATAACTTGAGGCACAGAACACTGGGTTCTGCTTCAACCTTGGATTGCACTTTACCAAGTTTAACCCATTCCATAAACTAGTTTTGCCTGCTTTTTGTCTGGATTACTGGGAGGAGACCCCCTAGCACACACGTGCACACTCACACACATACATACACAGTAGCCTGAGGTAACATGTAAAGTCCTCTATAGAGTAGGGGTGGGTGCTATGGTACAGAGTGTACAGCCCTGTGGGACAGGTGAAAAGAGAAGGTTCCTGTGGACCAGCTGCATAGAATAAGTAGCATCCATGAACCACCTGTGAGCCAAAAGCTAGCCATAAACAGTAGCTGAGCATAACGGACTTACCAGCCATCTTAAGTGGCCACTATCAGAGCAAAAAGATGCCACCAAGGACCACCCATCCATTAAAGGTGGAGGGGAAGAAACTGTATTTATAGGACAGGCGAGGAAGTAGTTAGGTACCTACAGACCACTGAATTGCCACATGGCAGCGATTCAATGTACTGGCCTCACGTACTAGCCAGGGCTAAGGGACAATTCCAGCTACAGGAGCCATCAGGATATATGACCTGTTCCCCACAAGGGCAGCCAGGTACTATAATTGCACCTCACAGCCACTGGGGGAACGGATGTGTGTCCAACGTGCTTCTTCCCTTGCAAATTTTAAGGCCATTCTGAATCTTTGTGGCCATTCCTGACTCAGAGTGGGAGCCAGCAGCTTCAAGGCATGAACCCAAACTCTCAGATTAACAGAGATAGTACCATTCCTATCACATATCATTTGCAGAAAACAATACATACTTTGAAGCCTCTTGAAACTGACGTTGAAACTTCAACTTAGGATTCAAAAGAGCTTCTAGCAGGAAAGGGGTGATAAATACAAATTCAGGGGACCATTCCCATTATCACTAACTTAAAATGTATAAAGTCTCATTAATACTCCTTTTATTCAAAGTTCTCTTAGTCCTTTCTTTCAGTGATAATAAAAAAATCTTTAGAGTCGTTCTCCTCCCCCCCCCCTTTGGCTTTCTTTTTTTTTTTTCCAGTTTTTAGCTGGGGCTGGGTTTGAACCCGCCACTTCTGGCACATGGGGCCAGCAATCTACTCCTTTGAGCCACAGGCGCCGCCCTCCTTTTTGCTTTTTTATTGAAGTAAAACACACCTGCAGTAAAATATGTAAGTCTGGCTTACAGCCTGATGCACTTTAACATACATAAAACAAGTGACTTAACCGCTCTGGGTCTGGGTCCTCATTTGTCAGGTGAAGGGTACTCAGCCAGCATTTCTCAAGACTCCTCTCAGAAGTGACACCCAATCTGCAAGTTTTGTTGCGATAGCTCCTCTATCCCCGTTGCTGTAAGTCTTTTACCGCACATCTAACATGGCGGCCCTGGCATAGTGGGCACTGGATAAATCTTTGGGAGGCTAAGTTCCCCAGGGCTGCCCCTGACTGCCTGCAGAGGAGCCCGGCTTCAGGAGCTGGAGGCTGTGAACCAAAGAGTCCCGTGCCCGTGGTCCACAGCATTGCCACAATGCACACTCCATGAAGCTGGTAAGTGCTCGCACGGAGGGGACTTAATAGATACGTCCTCAGTTCCAAATCCTTCATGGAAAGACAAAGAAGTAAACCAAAAGGAGGCTGGTTTTGACGTGAGCAGGCTATTGTCTTGGCAGGAAAGGGAACTCCTGGGCTATCTAGCCCGATGCTGATTGTTCACATCAATTTCTAGTTCCTCTGCAGTGTGATGACACAAGCAAAAGACTCCTTGGAAATCCTCTGAAGTTTAGCACCTTGCTTCAAGCCATAACAAAAGTAGAGTGTTTATAAATTGTGTACAGAGGATTTGTTTTATGCCTGATAGTGTTAGATCAACAGAAAAAGAATATCTGCACCAGTGTTAGGATGTTTTTTAGTCTGAAGTCTACAGAAAACCCCAAATTAACAAGGTATCCCAAAGTAGGTAATTCTGAAACTCAGTTATGTCAACAAAATCTCACACCTTTAATCCCCCCTGTTGATTCTGTCGGAATATCTACTTCATGGTCAGAAGATGGGCAAAGCCCGTCTAGGCCCTCGCACAAATCCAACAGCAAGCAGAAAGGGCAGCATGGCAGGACTTTCTCTCTCAAAGGCCCTCAGCATTGCACAATAGACCAATCCCTGGCAGAGAGAATTACCCCCTGGGATTGGTCTCATGGTTACCAAATAACTATACAAAATGGGGGCTCTGTGAGCATGGGCCAGAGAAGACATGAATCCTGGGTAACCAACCAACATGTTCATCACAGCACAGCCGCAGTGGCAGGCCTTGGGGATCATCTAGGCCAATCCAAATCCAGCTAAAGAAATTACTTTTTAACTTTCAATAATCCATTTCCACAGTAAAATTGGATTATAGTCATTAGCCAGAAAACCAATCGCTCTGTGGCTTCTGGAGGCCCTTGGTGACAGTGGGGGCCTTCTTGCTCCATTTACCACGGATTCTCTCCAGTCAAGGCAGAGGCTTGGTGAGTGTGCTTGGCCTCTTCCTGGATAAAGGTCAAGGCTCTAAGAGAAAGCAGCTCATTGTGTGGCCTTGCAGAACAGTCATCATTTGTTTCTTCTCAATGAAACTCAGCAGTCTGGGAACGGAACTGAGTACCCTTAACTTCTCTTGCTAGCTCCACCTCGAGAGCACACCCACGTGAGCCTGGATAAATTGCACTGTGAGGAGGGCTGCGGGGGTGGGCAATGACCCTGGAGGGGCAGAGGGGAGAGCAAAGGGTGATTTCCCAGGAAGTACCAAAAATGTCACCTAAGAGGCTCATGTACTAACAATCAGCCTTTTATATCCCTCCGTCCTCTGTAGTTATAGAGGCAGGACTAAGGCTACCCTGGATGTAGGGAGGGAAGAGAGAGAAAGAGAGAAAGAGATCAGGCTCTGTGTACGTGTATGGGGGAGGGAGAGAAGGCCAGAGAATAAGCAGCACCTATTAACCCACCCCAGGGTTTACCTTGGGTACACAGGGTGCTACTCTTTCCCTCCCTCCTATGGTTGGGAGGGACCCCTGGGACCAACTGGGTAAAAAAGCAGGTGTATACTGGGTCATTGTCATTGTCAAGTGCTCTCTTGACCTCTTTTCTACCTTCTTTCTTGTTCTGTTTCTACTCTCATCCTCTCTCCTTGTCTCTGCATTTGGCTGCAGCCATGAGGAGCCATTTCCCATATGACCAGGCATGTGCAGCACTAGGGGCACTCAGAGAATTTCAAGGGCACGCAGGCACTTTGTCGTTCAATAGACATGCGTGTATTTTACCTTTCCTTTAAAAAAAAAAAAGTTTCAAGCTGTATGGCAGCCATGAGAATTCCATTGGTTTTTGAGCTTTTCCCCCAGAAGAATGTTGAACTCCCCCAAGAGGCAGGAGGAAAGTAAGACCCAGATGGAAAGGACTTGCCTGGCATCATTAAGCATAAAAGCAGTGATTTCAGGATTCAAAGTCACATTTTGGGACTCCCAATCCAATGCTTTTCTTTTCACGTCACACTTCTGTTAAATTTATCTGTCTCATCTGGCACACTTTCTATTATTACATTTCCAAAATTTTTCTTGCAGATTACTCAATGGAAATGGCTGCTTTCTGGAGGATATGTGGGGAACCGGGAATTTCTACATCCTAACCCAATTTCTAATGCCACTTTCAACTACGGCTTTTAACAACTCTATAAATATCTCTCTTTCCATTTCCTCATCCAGGATATAATAGAACCTAATTGATATTTCAATGAGTTCTTAGTTGAATACTTCAAAGGTAATGAGCAGCTATACACTGGTTTCAAAGAAAGTTGAATTGAAATTAAATTCTAAGACCCCAAATAAAAAGCTACATCATATACAAGATTACATAGTTCACATTTCTGTACCAATCTTTTTTTTTTTTGTAAATTCCTGTATTTCTCATTGTAGACTCAATGCAACTGAGACATCTAGTGTCCAGTCCTAAGAAAAACAAATTTCCACTAATTCTGAGCTTAAAGAATTCATCAAATCTCTTTTATAATGCCTCTGAGTAAATGTGAATTCCACCTCCTACCCCCCAACCCTGGTTCTTTCTGGACTTAACCCTTTTTCAGGTAAAAGATTTTTCAGTATCACAGAAGCTCATGAAATATTTCCCACATATAGTGTTCTTTTTTTTTTTTTTTTTTGAGACGGAGCCTAAAGCTATCCCCCTGGGTAGAGTGCCATGGCATCACAGCTCATAGCAACCTCCAACTCCTGGGCTCAAGCCAGTCTCCTGCCTCCGCCTCCCAAGTAGCTGGGACCACAGGCGTCCGCCACAACGCCCAGCCATTTTTTGGTTTCAGCCATCATTGTTGTTTTGGCGGGCCCGAGCTGGGGATTCGAACCCGCCACCTTAGGTGTACGTGGCTGGCGCCTTAGCCAATTGAGCCACAGGCGCCGAGCCACATGTAGTGTTCTTGTTATCATAACTGTGTTGTGAGTTGTGTGGATAAAATCTACCCCCTCAGCCCCACCTTACTCTCCTTCAACTATTAAAGCAATTTTCCCACATGGAACATGTCTTTTTTCTTCAGTGGGATAATGTCCAAGATCACACATTCTTTTCTGGATTTCTAGTCACTACGAATGCACATATAATTCAAGGTATTTAAGTTATATGTATAAAAATAATACCTATTCATTTCTATCACATAATGAACACCATCTTCATGTGAGAATGACTTTTTACAGGGGCAGGGTCTCACTCTGTTACTCAGGCTAGAGTGCAGCATCATCATACCTTGCAGCAACCTCAAACTCCTGGGCTCAAGTGATCCTCCTGCCTTAGCCTCCAAAGTAGCTGGGACTACAGGCATGTGCCAGCACACCTGGCTAATGTTTCTACTTTTTGTAGAAATGGAGGTATCAATCTTGTGCAGGCTGGTCTCCAACACCTGGCCTCAAGCCATCTTCCTGCTTTGGCCTCCTAAAGTGCTAGGATTACAGATGTGAGCCACCATGCCCAGCATAACTTTCAAAGGTGCATGATAGCTTCTATTTGATGCCAAAAGCACAAGCAACAAAAGGAAAAATTATACAAATTGGACAGCATCAGAAGTTAAAATTTTTGTGCTTCAAAAGATACCATCAAAAAAAAAAAAGAAGAAGAAGAAGCAGCAGCAGCAGCAGAAGATGATGGCCAGTAGAATGGTAGAAAATATTTAAAAATTGTGTGTCTGATAAAATTAGAATCTATAAAGACAATAATGAAAAGACAACAGCCCAACCCAAAACAGGCAAACAATCTAAATAGATATTTTTTCCAAAGAAAGTATACAAATGGCAAATAAGCACAAGCTGTTCCATGCCATTAGCCATTAGGGAAATGCACGTCAAACCACAACAAGATGCCACCTCACACCCACCAGAGTGGCTGTAATAAAAAAAAAAAGAGATAAAAACAAGTGTTAAGGAGAATGTAGAGAAATTGGAAACCATGCGTATTGCTGGTGGGAATGTAAAACAGTGCATCTGCTTTGGAAACAGTTTGGCAGTTCCTCAAAAGATTAAACAGAATCACCACATGACCTAGCACTTTTGCTCCTCCCTGAAGTGAAATTCACTGAAGACAAATGAAAGCATATGTCCACACACAAACTTGCAGACAAGTGTTCATAGCAGCATCGTTCATAAAAGCCAAAATGTAACAACCCAAATGTCCCCCGACCGATGACAGGATAAATAAAATGTGGCATATCCACACCGTGGGATATCCTTTGATTATAAGAATATGCAAACCTATAGAGACAAAAAGTAGATGATGAGTTGCTTACGGATGGGAAGGCATGTTGGGAGACGGGGAATGAGCTGGAGGGAGGTGGAAAGTGACTCCTAATGAGTATGGGGTTTCTTCTGGGTGTGAGGAAAGTATAGTATTACAAAATTGCTTGTGATTATTGTTGTACAACTCAGAGAATATGCTAAAAAAAATTGAATTATATACTTTAATGGGTGAATTGTATAGTAAGTGAATTATATCTCAATAAAGCGGTTATTTAAAGTGAATTGTTAGTAATAAGGTTTTACTAATATATAACTGTACATATTTATGAGGAACATGTAATATTTTGATACACATGTACAAGGTGTAATGATCAAATAATGGCAATTAGGACATTCATCACCTCAAACATTTATTATTTCTTTGTGTTGGGACCATTTCAGATCTTCTAGCTCTTTTGAAATATGCAAATAAATTGTCCAAATACTAGAAGGTATTCCTTCTATCTAACTGTATTTTTGTACGCATTAGCCAACCTCCCTTCACCCTTCCGCTGACCACACTTTCCAGCCTCTGGTAACCATCATTCTGCTCTCTTCTCCCATGAGATCAACCTTTTCAGCTCCCCCATATGAGTGAGAACATGCAATCTTTGTCTTTCTCTCCCTTGCATACTTTACTTAACATAATAACCTCCAGTTTCGTCTCTGTTGCTCAGATGACAAGAGTTCACTTTGATGGCTGAACAGTATTCCATTATGTGTATGTACCACCTTTTCTTTATTCCTCCACTGATGGACTCCTCGGCTGACGGTGAATAGCGCTACAATGAACATGGGCATGCACTGATTTCCTTCCTTTGGGATATATATTCAGCAGCAGGATTGCTGGATCATATAGATTTACTTTTAGTGTTTTGAGGAGCCTCCATACAGTTTTCCATACTGCCAGGCACTGATTTACTAATTCATCCCACCAGCCCTGTATGAGTGTTCCTCTTTCTCCACATCTTTACCAACTTGTTATTTTTTTTTGTCTTTTTGATAATAGCCATCTTAACTGGGGTAAGATGATCTCTCATTGTGCTTTTGACTTGCATTTCCTTGATGGTTAGTAATGTTGGACATTTTTTCATATGCCTGTTGGCCATTTGTAAGTCTCCTTTTGAGAAATGTCTATTCAGATGATTTGTTCATTTTTAAATTGTATTATTTTGGGGGAGGTTGCTATTGAATTGAGTTTCTTATATATTATGGTTATGAATTCCTTGTTGAACGGATAGGGTGCAAATATTTTCATTTCGTGTGTTATCTATTCAGTTTGATTGTTTCCTTTGCTATGCAGGAGGCTTTTGGCTTTGTATAATTCTATTTGTCTATTTTTTTTTTTTTGAGACAGAGTCTCACTTTGTCACCCTCGCTAGAGTGCCATGGCGTCATAGCTCACAGCAACCTCAAACTCTTGGGCTCAAGTGATTCTATTGCCTCAATAGCTGGAACTTCAGGCACCTGCCACAATGCCTGGCTATTTTCAGAGACAGAGTCTTGCTCTTGCTTAGGCTGGTCTCGAACTCGAAAGCGCAGGAGACCCGCCTGCCTCGGCCTCCCAGAGTGCTGGGATTACAGGCATGAGTCACTGTGCCTGGCCTCCATTTGTCTATTTTTTGCTTTAGTTGCCTGAACTTTTGAGGTCCTACCCCAAAATTTTTGACCAGACCAAGCATTTCTCCAACGCTTTCTTCTACCAGTTTCATAGTTTTAAGTCTTACATTTAAATTTGATTTTTGTATATGGAAAGAGATAGTGATCTAGTTTTATTTTTATCTGTACAGAAATCCAGTGTTCCTGGCACCATTTATTGAGGAGATTCTCCTTTTCCCACTGAATGTTCTTGACACCTCTGTCAAAAATTGTTGGTTATGGGCTTGGTGCCTGTAGCTCAGTGGCTAAGGTGCCAACCACATCCACCAGAGCTGTGGGGTTCGAACCCAGCCTGGTCCTGCCAAACAACAGTGACCACTACAAGCCAAAAAAAAAAAGAAAGAAAGAAAGAAAGAAATTGTTGGTTATAAAAATGTAGATTTATTTCTAAGTTCTGTATTTTTCTCCATTGGTCTGTCTGTTTTTATGCCAGAATCATGCTGTTCTGTTTATTTTAAAGTTAAGTACTATGATGCCTCCACCTTTGTTCTTTTTGCTCAGGATGTTTTGGCCATTAGGGTCTTCTATGGGTTTCATATGAATTTTAGCATTTTTTTCTATTTCTGTGATGATTTTTATTGGTATTTTCATAAGTATTGCATCGAATCTCTGAAAATTACTTTTGGTGGTACGATCATTTTCCCAACATCAATTATTCCAATCCATGAACATGGGATGTATTTCCATTTTCTTTGTGATTCCCTTCATCACTGCTTTTTTTAAAATCATTTTCTTTGTAGAGATCTTTCACCTCCTTAGTTAAATTTATTCTTATTTTTTTTCTATCTAATGTAAATAAGATTGCTCTCTTGATTTCTTTTTCAGCTAGTTTGTTGTTGGTGTATAAAAACCGACCTCAAACTACGAATTTTCTATTTTAATTTTGTATCCTGCAACTTTACTAAATTTGTCTATCAATTCTAAGAGGTTTTTGGCAGTGCTTTTAGGCTTTTCTGTATATAACATCATGTCATTGGCAAATAGGGACAGTGTAACTTCCTCCTTTCCAATTTGAATGCATTTTCTTTCTCTTGCCTAATTGCCCTGGCTAGGGATTCCAGTACTATGTTGTCTTGTTCCAGTTCTTAGAGGAAAAGCTTTTAGCTTTTCCCCATTTACTATGATGTTAACTGTGAGCTTGTGGCCTTTATTTCGTTGAGGTACATTCTTTCTATACCTAGTTTGTTGAAAGTTTTTTTTGTTGAAACATTTTCTTGAAATATTGAATTTTATCAGATGCTTTCTTTGAATTTATTGAAATGATCATATGGTTTTCATCCTTCATTCTATTGATGTCATGAATCACACTTATGGGTTTGTGTATGCTGAGTCATCCTTACATCCTTGGGAGAAATCCCACTTGATCAGGTGAATGATCTTTTTAATGTGCTGCTAGATTCAGTTTGATAGTATTTTGTTGAGAATTTTTGCATTTATATTCATCAGGGATATTGGCTTTTAGTTGTCTTTTATTGTGTCTTTGTCTGATTTGGGTATCACAGTAATGCTAGCCTTGTAGAATGAGTTTGGAAGAATTCTTTCCTCTTTAATTTTCTGAAAGAATTTTCAAAGAATAGGTTTAATTCTTCTCTAAATGTTTGGTAGAATTCAGCAATGAAATCATCAAGTACTGGGCTTTTCTTTGATAGGATACTTTTTATCACTGATTCAACCTTGTCTCTCATAGTTGATCTGTTCAGATTTGTATTTCTTCTTGGTTCAATCTTGATAGGTTGTATGGAATTTATCCAATTCTGTTAATTTTTCAAATTTGTTGGCATATAACTGTTCATAATAGTCCTTAATGATCCTTTGCATTTCTATCATAACAGTTGTAATGCCTCCTTTTTCATTTCTGATTTTATCTTTTTAAAAAAAAAAAACCCAGCTTTTTGTTGATCTTTTGTATTTTTTATCTCAATTTCATTGATGTCTGTTATTATCTTTGTTACTTCTTTCTTCTAAGAATTTTAGATTTGGTTTGTTCTCACTTTTCTATTTCCTTGAGATGCATCATTAGGGAGTTTTTATTTGATATCTTTCCACTTTTTTGATGTAGGTGTTTATTGCTATAAACTTCCTTCTTAATAATGCTTTTGTTATATCCCATAGGTTTTGGTATATTGCTTCTATTTTCATTTGTTTCAAGAAATTTTTTAAATTTCCTTCTTAATTTCTTCATTGACCCATTGGTCATTTAGGGACATGTTTGCTTAAATTCCATGCATTTGTACAATTTCAAAAATTCTTCTTGTCATTGATTTTAGTTTTATTGCACTGTGGTCAGAAAAGATACTTCATATGATTTTAGTTTTTTTAAATTTGTTGAGACTTGTTTTGTGATTTAATGTGTGGTCTAACCGAGGGAATGTTCATTCCCTGTGTTGATGAAAAGAATGTGTATTTTGCAGCTGTTGGAGGAAATGTTCTGTAAATGTCTGTTGGGTCCATTTGTTCTAAACTTCAGCATAAATGTAATGTTTCATTGTTAATTTTATATCTAGATGATTTGTTCATTGCTGATAGTAGGGCATTAAAGTCCCCAACTATATTGTCTTGCAACCTAGCTCTCCCTTTATTAGCAAATCTAATATTTGCTTTATATACCTGGGTAGTCCAGTGTTGGGTGCTTACATATTTATAACTATTATAGCCTCTTGATGAATTGATTCCTTTTTTTTTTTTTTTTGCAGTTTTTGGTCAGGGCTGGGTTTGAACCACCACCTCCAGCATATGGGGTCAGCGCCCTACTCCTTTGAGCCACAGGTGCCACTCTAAATCGATTCCTTTATCATTATGTAATAACCTTCTTTGTCTCTTTTTACAGTTTTTGACTTAACCATCTGTTTTATCTGATGTAGATACTCCTTCTAACTTTTGTTTTCTGCTTGCATGAAATATCTTTTTCCATTCCTCCACTTTAAGTCTGTATAGGTCTTTAGAGGTGAAGTGAGTTTCTTGTAGGTAGCATATAGTTGGATATTTTTTAAAAGCCATTTAGCCAGTCAGTCTTTTAAGTGGGGAATTTATCTGTTTACATTCAAGGTTATTATTGATAGGTGAGGACTTACTCCTGTCATTTTGTTAATTGTTTTCTGGTTACTTTGTATATGTTTTGTTCCTCTCAATTTTTATCATAGAAATTTGGGAGTTTTCTGTAGTAATAAGGTTTGATTCTTTCCTCTTTTTCCTTTGTGTATCTGCTCTCTCAATCAGTTTTATACGTTTGTGCGTTTTCCTGATGGGGTTATTGTTTTTTTACTTCTAGAAGCAGGTTCCCCTTGAATATTTCTTATAAAGAAAGAAAAAAATTCTTCAGGTCTTGCTTGTATGAGAAAGACTTTATCTTTCATTTCTGAAGGATAGCTTTGTTGGATGTAACATGTTTTAAATAATCATAAAGATGTGCAGTAATCCATGCCATGAACATCTTTATAAATTCCAGTTCCACACATTTTGCAAAGGCTGAGGCAACTACCTAAATGTCTGTACAAAGGAACTTGTAGGGAATCACTTTCTTTTTTTTCTTTTTATTTCTTATAGCATAACTATGTACATTAATGCAATTCATAGGGTACAGTGTGCTGTTTTCATATACCTTTTGAAATATTCTCATCAAACTGGTTAACATAAACTTCATGTCATTTTCTTAGTTATTGAGACAAGACATTCATACTTTGCTTTTAGAAAGATTCACTTGTACTTTTGTAATATTAATCATACAGGTGACCCCACCAATCACCTTCCCTCCCCCCATACAAGCCCCTTCCCTTCCCTCCCCCACCCCCTTCCCATATTCTAAGGCTATAATTAGGTTATGACATTCCTATAAAAGCTATGAATTAGTTTCAAAATAGGGCTGTGTACATTGGATACTTTTTCTTCCATTCTTGAGATACTTTGCTAAGAAGAACATTTTC
>CAUYQV010175608.1:0-16522 GCA_963574575.1 Galagoides demidoff
AAATGTGATGAAAAAACCACTTTTTAGAGAAACAAAAATATTAAAATATTGAGATTAAAAGCTTATGATGACATATCCAAAACTACATTAAAAGTTCATAAGAAGAATCCCTACAATCCATGATTGACAAACATCAAAGAAAAACTAAACAGAAAAAAAAAAACTCAGCTTTTATAAAAGCAATATAGGGCTCGGCGCCTGTGGCTCAATTGGCTAAGGCGCCAGCCACATACACCTAAGGTGGCGGGTTCAATCCCCAGCCCGGGCCCGCCAAACAACAATGATGGCTACAACCAAAAAATGGCCGGGCGTTGTGGTGGGTGCCTGTGGTTCCAGCTACTTGGTAGGCTGAGGCAGGAGACTTGCTTGAGCCCAGGAGTTGGAGGTTGCTGTGAGCTGTGATGCCATGGCATTCTACCCAGGGGGGTAGCTTGAGGCTCCGTCTAAAAAAAAAAAAAAAAAAAAGCAATATAGATAAGCATTCACTTGGACAAAAATCTCTCATTTTAATATAACTTGAGTTCAAATCCCAGTGGATTAGGTTTTGGCAGTTAACAACTAATTATAGAGTTCATCAGTGAAAACAAAGAAGAGAATGTAATGAAACACATTCCTAAACAATACTCATGAGGTGGTACTTGCAACATAATGCATTTAAATTATAAAACTAGAGTATTAAAAACTATGTGTTCCTGGCAAACAGACTAATGGAATAGAATATAAATCCAAAAATGTACCCTGGATATGCTCAAATATATACAATATAATAAACTGGCACAACTAATCAATGATAAAAGGTAGATTACTTAAAAATATAAAATGATTCAATACTTTAAAAAAAATAGAAGAAATGATATGTAAATATATTCATTATAAACCTAGCTACCTCAATTCAGTAACAGACAAATTAATACATATTCACAGTATATGTGAATCTATTTGTTATTTAACATAGATAGGTTTGTGAAAGGTAAAAGAAACAAACAACAAACAAATTGATAAATATCCCTACTTAAAAATAAAAACACCCAATAGCAATAAATTACATAAATAATGAGAAAGATAAATGATAATTTGGGGAAAATACTTGTAACATACACAAGAAACAAGCTGGATACCTTTAATGTAGAAATTAAATTGAAATATAAATTTTCAATTTGCACTAGATTGTTTATCACACCTTAATTTACAATTGCCAAGATGTGGAAGCAACCTAAGTGTCCATCAACCCACCATGAATGGATTGTTAATGTGTGTATAGATACTACAGGATACTATTTATTCAGCCTTAAAAGAAGATGAAGACTTCATATCTTTAGTATTAACTGGATGGAGTTGAATCACATTCTTCTCAATAAAGTATCACAAGAATGGAAAAGCAATTTCCAAATTCCGAAAGCAATTTATAATGTACTCAATGCTAATATTAAGCCAATAAACAAACTAATACACACCCACACAAGGGAAAAACTCAAATCAATTCAAGATGGAGGGAGGACAAAGGAGGGAAGAAGGTGAGGAAAGGAGGCCGGGGGATTGGTGAGCTATCACGTAATGGGCACATTCTAAGGGTATGTGGCACACCAGCTGGGTGCAGGACACAACTACTACAGGGACTTTACCTAACAAATGCAAACACTGTGACCTAATCATTTGCACCCTCATACTAATCTGAAGTTAAATAAAGAAAGAAAAGAAAAAAAATTGATAATTTACCAGAAAAAGGATGATTAACAAAATAATGGTCAAAAAACACAACCAGGAAATTTATAGCAAAGAAATATTCATGATATAGAAGTATTTTTATCTATATCAGAAGAGATTAGATTATAAGTTAAAATATACTCCATTTTCACCTAAAAATGGCAAAGATTTTAATATGAAAACAATCAGGCGCTTTAAAGTTGTGAGAAAGGGAAATATATATGTATCGAGATTATATGTCAGTTTATTCATAAATGAAAAAAATAATCTAGGAGTAGATGTACATTGTTCGGCTGTCGGAAAGTATCCAGCCATCATCAAAGCTGTTTTTCATATTACATGGCTACATTACTTTCTAAACAGCCCTTGTACATCATATTCTTGAGAGCTGCTAGGAGAGTGGGTGTTAAGTGTTCTCACTACAAAAAAAACTATCTCACAAAACAACTATGTGAGATGCTGCAGATGTGAATTAGCTAGAGTTGACCTCTCCACCTGCATACGTCCTTCAAGGTGTCAGGTTTACACAACAAACACATGCAATTTTGTCTGTCCATTTAATAAATGAATGGATTAATTAATTAGAACAAGGACAAGAAAAGAAAAACAGAACCTAGGATATTCCAACCAAATGTTGTCAGTGGTTATCTGGATGATTAGGTGGGGTAGGGATGCTTTCTTGTGTTTTTCAGATTTTTTTTTTCTCATTCAGAAAAACAAAACTGTATTTTGTACAAAAAAAAAAGGAAAGAAAGAAAGAAGAAGAAAAAAAAAGAAAATCAAACATCTTTCTAATTATTTAAAATTATTAAATTATTTTTTAAGGTCTATGTAACATTTTTTTAAAACTATTTTTTAGTGTTGCCCCACAAACCAGAGAGCAGAGCGGACCTGTCTTGAGGAACCCAGGCTACAGCGACAGGGGCACAGCCTGGGCGGGCACACCTCATACTGAGCCTCTGCAGAGGCGCAGCCCCAGACTCGGAGCTCTCTTGTTATTAATGAAGGAACAACCGGAGACAGGGGAGCTCAGCTGCGAAGAGCAAGAGGCAGTGGAGGATACAAATCGGGAGGAACAGCGGCTGACTCGGCAAAACTGTTAAATGACTTTGCAAAAGACCTGTCCCAACGGATAAACGGCCTCCTGAAGAAGCGGCTGAGCCTTCCTGCAGTGCACACACAATTATTTCCAGGGATAAGATTGAGAGCAAAGAGAGAGGGAAGAAGAGCAAAGCTAAAGTCGCCTTCACTGATCCACAGACATTTCTGAAACCAGCAAAGGGGAAGACGGGAACTGTAGGAGGAAACTCACAACGTCGCCAGCGCCTACTTCATTTCAAGCTTCAGCCACTGGACAAACATCCACCCTCGCGGCTTTTCCTCCGCTTATGAAAGACGCTAAGCTGCTCGGTAGCTGCTGACTACACTCTAATTGTTTTTATGGTAAATGAGGCATGAAACCTATGGTCAAAAAACACGGGTCCGCAGTGTTCAGCCACGCTGGGTCTTCCCATTAGATCGCTCCCAGGGGTGAGTGCTGCCTGCGCGCCCCAGGAAAGCATGTGATACCACACCCTTGCATTTCTGTAGGGCAGATCTTTGGAGAAGAGCCCCCACCCCTTTTTTAATAATTCCTTCAGTGTAACAAAAAAGCATCTTCCTGAAGGAAGCTCTGTTATACTGGAGGAAGAGGCCAGAGAGGATGGTGGCAAAGATCTCTTTAAATCATGTGGCCTTGTGATGACAAACATTAGTTACACACTCTGTATTATAATAAAAACCCTGGTGCTAGCAAATTTCTAGGATTCACTCTGTTGCTTATTCTATCTCAGAATTAACCCTATTCATCAGAAACTAATCAAATGGTACTCAAACAGCCTGTTGCTGGTTTCAATTCCATAGATTTTATTTTATTAATTTTCTCGCTCTCTCATAGCTTCACGATTACAACTTTATTGGTTAGAATATTTGGAGATCAAGAGATTTTCAGGGTAATTTTCCTCTCAATCATGGAAATTGCAGGACCTTTGAACAGGAACCACAACAATCTGTTGTGATCAGCTGTCCCAGTGAATAGGAAAACTTGCTGTGATATAAACGTCAGGTGAAATGGGCAATCTCCCCCCTCCTTTCCTCTATCAAACTCTACACCTCCTGAGTTTAATTCAAATCTATTCAAAACACACATATTAATCACATCCCATGTTGAGGTGTCCAGCCCTTAGGGAGCTGGTCCACCCAAAGAAAGGTCAGAGGTCATGGGAAGGCCTCTAGCATCAGCACCCTTGGACAGGTTACCACTGAAAAATGAACAGTCGGTTGTGTGGGGTGGCATGGCATGGGGCGAACAGAGGCAGATAATACTACCATCTCCTTATTATAACTTCCATAGCAGCCATTGTATTTGAAGTTTGACACCAAATTCTTTAGACTTGAATTAGAAAAGGCATTTCTTTGATAGATTTCTTCTTGTTCCAGTTTACAGGCAACTAATCCTTGATGCATTGGATCAAACAGACGAGCACAATCAATTTGGGGAAAGCAAGCAATGCCAGCTCTGCTCAATCTTCCCTCAATGAGCAAGTTGGGGGGGGGGGCGGGAGAGAAAGAAAATTCAGGCATGCCAATGCCCAAAATAGCTTAGCAAAGGAAAAGAGGAAAAGACAGATTGAAATATATATCCTGGCAGGTGGAAGTGCTCGCTGTCGGAGGGAGAGTCTGCAAACAACACAACGATGCCAGACTCACTGAGCCTGGGGCGTTGAGGGGATTTGAAGGGAGCAGGGGCAGAAGAAAGTGGTTATGATGTCAAAACAAAAGAAATCAGCAGCATTGTCCCTATGGAGG
The DNA here is from genome assembly GCA_963574575.1 of Galagoides demidoff. NCBI lineage: Eukaryota > Metazoa > Chordata > Mammalia > Primates > Galagidae > Galagoides > Galagoides demidoff. The sequence continues at coordinate 4,552 of CAUYQV010175608.1, forward strand.
AAAGAGGTCTGGCTATATTTAAGTCTCCATGGTCTGTGATATACAGGCCAGTGCGATGAGCAAGTTAATTTAGATAAGTCACAAAAACTCAGGGCCCTCCCAAGCAGTACTAATGTACCCTGCTAGATCTTTCTAGGCTTGCCTGGGCATTTGGTGAGGAGTCAAGGTGGAACAGCAGCCTAACAGTGGCAGGAGTAAGTTAATGAAAAGGAGCTAGAAACAAAATGGCCCCAGTATTAATGGCCTTCTCTCTGCCGGTGGGCATGAAGTGCATGCTGGGATGCCTCCTTACCTCATGGGCCAGCAGACACAGCCAGCACCTCCCCACTCAGCTTCGTGCCCCACCCGCCATTGCTCAGAGTGTGGGCAATGGCTTAGCCTCCTTCAACTCCTTGGAGCCCACTTGATCCCCTCTCCTCTCACAGACCCATGATTTCCTCCCTTCTTGCCCTCTGAATTTGTGTACGCGGAGTCCAAATGTTTGTCTACAAGGAGAGACATCAAAATGGCTCATTCGAATAATGGTTCTCCCTCACTTGACTCCTAAATGCTCCTCACATTCTCAGAAATCCAGCCTTTCACTGAGGAGACAGATTCTCCAAGTCAACGCATTAGTCTTCTTCACAAGGTTCCGCTCATCTTCTGAGAAGGAGCGTTGTTGTTTGAGAATAGGAAGATAAAAACATTTCTTGTCCCTGAAACCCTAGATATGAGCAGTGAGACTGTCCTTTTTTGCTGAGAAATGGCTCAAAAATGTTATCTGTACACATATAAACGCCTAACTGGCAAATATAAGAGCATGTAGGGTGTGCATGCATGTCACTAAGCTGTATCCTCTTTATCATAATCAAATGTATTATTAATACTCATTTATAAATTCAGTTGCTTTATATCTGCATGTCTATGTATAAGCAGACAGCATCCTCCTTGTCTTAAATAGGAAGTGAGGGTGTCCTGGTTTGCTTACTGGTGGAGCTAACTGCAGTCATCGTCATTTGGCAGCTCTTCCATATGTTTCCTCTGTAAAGACCCCTAAGTCCACTTGACTTCCGTTTTACTGAGATACTCAGCAATTAGAACGCAAAGGTGCAAATTCCTCTTACCCGCCTGTGCGCATCTTACCGCTGCAGGTGGTGATCCAGACCCTCTCCCTCATCATTCAGCAGAGCCGCAGCACGAGTCAGGAGCTGATGGCTGCAGCTTGCAGATTTGAGTTCCAAAATGAGGAGGCCCAAGCAGAACATGGCTCCCATCTCCTCCAGTTCCCGGGTACCAAACTGAAGACCCTGCCGGTTGAACAAAGCATCGCAGTGACCCCAGGTAATAGGTGCTGAGTGGTGACAATCTGAGATTGGGAAGAGGGATGAAGAGACCCATGGTTGTCACAGATATGAGAATTATTAGTGTTTGTCAGTCACTGCCCCAGGTGTTTTGGTGCTTGCTCTGTGGATTGGTTGTTCTCAGTCTGTGTTACTTCAAAACACAGCATTCCTTAGAAGTCCTTCCAGGGCCACAATGAGCTGGGAGGGATAAAAAAGGGCAGGGGATGTGGAGGGAGATCGGGGAGTCAGGCCTCTTCCCCCATGGTCAGAGCAGCAACACTACTATCTGTATGTTTAGAAGAATTTCACCACTGAAATTAAAGTTTATAGACAATCTCACTGAAAAGATACCTTTCTTCTTCCTGAATTTATCAGCCAATGGAGGAGAGTGGGGGAAATCTTTCATATATAAATATTAAAACTGAAACGTAAACACACATACACACACAATTCATTTAGAAACACCTGTTCAGCTGTGCTGAGATATCGCTAAGAAAACAAAATTCATGAAATGCCCCCCACAGTACAATCTATGACATAACAGATGAAAACACAATTAACAAAATGTTATTGATCACGACTGCATGCCACATACTGCTCTGAGCTCTTTCATATGCATTAACTCAGTGGATCCTTCTCAGACCCCCGTGTGGTAAACAGTGTTATTTTCTCCATCCCACATTGTAAACTTTGAAGGCAGTCTTTGTCTATTGGTTTTAATGCACTTTCCCTCACTTATAACTTGTATTTACTTACCAATCAGGGGCCACTACAGACACAATTTTTGGTTTGAGAACTTTTTTTAGGCTACACTATGCATTTAAATTCTAATCCCAGACCTGCTTAAAGGAGGGTTGTATCTAGAAGCTATGAATGAAGACATAGCATCATTTTTTTTTCCTGCTCCACTGAAAGCCCTGGCCAAAACCATCCCATAAGCCCAGTTCAGCCCTTTGCAAATTGTGGTTTTACTAATTCATTGGCTGCAGTGTTCATCTCTGGAGGTCCTGGCTTTGTGTGGCGATAGCCAGTCAATTCTCAAACCTTGTATGAAACTCTACTTTTTGGTCACCAAACCCAAGGTATAAGAGAGAGACGCATATCTTCCCACAACAGCCTACAGCAACATCTGTCAAAATTGAGCTCTTCTTATAAAAGGAGGCATCATGGAATACCCTCTGTTAATATGCACAAAGAGAGGTAGGAAGACACTGAACCTATTAAAAAAAAAAACCTTGCAGTGAAAAGGGGGTCTCTCCAAAGATACTAAACAAATGTCTCCTTAGGAAATAGATTTACTGCCGGAATGAGGAAAATCTGGACAATTTCTTATTTATATATTCAGAAAGAAAGGAGAATCTATTGCGCCAGTGAGAGTATATCAAAAGCCATGAAAAGGGAATAATAAGAGATTAGAAGTGACTGCACCGTTGAGATCGAAAATACAATCTCTAAATTAAAAGCCAAAAGGGAGAAAGTTAACAGACTGTTAAATGCAGGAAATAAAATCCATTACATAGAAGACAACTTCAAGAAATTTTCCAATATCTCGAGGGAAAAATGGATAAAAATGCATAGAAAGTATTATATGTAAGAGCCTCAAGAAGCCAAACCAAGAGAAGGGGAAGCACTGACTGCAAACCATGCAGAGATAAGAAACAGTTACGTAATTTCTCCTGAAATAGTAGCATGACCTTAACCCCCCAACTGATCATTATAGTTGATCCCCACAAATAGGGCAGCAAGGCAATCTCACTCATGGACAGATGGATAGATAGATAAAGATCTATGAATATGTCTATAGGTCAGAGAAAAAGTTGCTTATAGAAGTGCATGCCAATGGTGTCTTTGGGAATCTACGAACACAGAAGTCAACATACCAAAAGATCAAGGGGCAGAATAGGAAAAAAGCAGGAACCTCTATATGGATACATTCGTTTCTGATACAAGCTATCATGGACTAGTCCACTAGGACCCTGTTTGCACCTGAGAGGGGAGCCTGACACGATAGGTGTGAGCACAAGCCCAATGGTCCAGAATGCTGAGGTTCCATCCCTACCTCTTTCACTTCTAATTGTATATTCTTGGGGAAGTCCTTTGCTCTCCTTTGATCTCCTTGGTTTTCTCATCTGTATTATGGACATAACAAACATAACAATCATAATAATCCCTAATTCATGGAGCTGCTAAGATCATTTCACTAAGCTAACGTAGATATGAAAATTTAGATCTGTGCTTGTTACATTGGATATTACTTAAGTATTTATTATTATCAATGGCAATAGCAAATGCTTATGTAATACCAACTGTTAAAATCACACTTGACTGTCACACAGTCCTTGCTGAAACTCTGGTCAACCCAATGATCTGTTCTCATCACTGCTTTTTACCATTATTTGACAACTTCCAGACAATTGAATAAGATAAGAAAAAATGAGTCGCATACATATTAGAAAGGAAGAAATTACATTATCATTATTTGAAGACAAATTATATACTAAAACAAACCAAGGAAATCAAGTGAAACTCAAAAATCTATTAGATATGAGGCAACTATTAAGTAAGCAGACAGGTAGCAAATTAAATATACAAAAATCAATTTTCTTTCTATAAACCAGCAAAATAAATTATTAAGTATAATAAAAATTCCACTCACAATAGCAACCCAAGTATAAAATATCCGAGAATGAAATTAATAATAAATATCCCAAGGGTTATATAATAAATCCTAGGACTTTGCCAAGAGATAACAGGAAAAATTTAAATAAATACTGGGAAAGCAAGGTCCAGTACCATGCAACATCAATTTTCTTCCTATTAATGTATAAAAGCATAGGAAATCAACACACTAGTGGGCCTTTTCAAACACTGAAAATGAATTCTACTTTCAAAGACGACATGGTAAGAATATCCCAGAATAAAAAGTAAAAGAAATACATATTAACAGGGGTTTTCCCTTACAGATATGGAAAAGCAGCTGTATACAACGATGATTAAATGTTATGGCATTGATGTAGAACATGGCAGTCAGATCAAAGAAGACGACCAAAAGCCGGAAAGGCCTGAAAATATGTCAAGGTTTACATTGGATAAAGGCGCCTTTCAGGCACCAGAAAATGAACTATGAGGAGGATAAAGCAAAAGCAATGGGCTAATAATATTTGAGGGAAAGATCTTACCACACATGTAAAAATTATTTCATTTTGATTAAAAGGTTAAATGTTCAAAACGTTGAATGACGCAAAAGAAAAATATATCAATTCATATGTTTTATCACCTCCAAGGTAGGAGACATTCTTGCAATTCAAATTTAACAGGGAGGAAAGCTTATAAGAAAATATGAATGATTGAAGAAATAAAACTTGAATGTCTCTGAATAACCTGAAATAGCACAAACTCAACTAAAATGAACATAACAGAATCAGCATAATTGCAATGAAAAAAATAAGTTGTTTTTCATTTTTTGCATTTTTTAATCATTTCAAAAGATCACAGAGGTACAAATGTTTTTGGTTACATGTATCGATTTGATAATGCTGAGTCAGGGGTCTCCCAGATGGTGTTAACTCTACCTGTCAGGTAGCTTTTCTCCGGTTCTCTCCTCTCTCTCCCACCACCTTGATTTCCCCTGAGCTTTAGTTCCTTTTGTGCATATGAGTCCTCATTAATTAGCTCTAGTTTAACAGTGAGTACATGAAGTATCTGTTTTTTCCTTCTTAAATACTTAGAATAATGGTCTCCAGTGCCAACCAGCTTGTCGCTTTTGGTGGCTCCGCCCCACTGGCCTGAGCCCCAGCACCTTTCTGAGAGGCACCACCACGCCTTGAAGGCGTGGAGTTCCAGACAGGTGGGACCCCTTCTTGTTCCACTCTGCAGCTTCCTCCTGTGGAATTTCTGGTAGATTCTGGCACTTTTCCCTCCTAGTTACACCTGAGATATGTTTTTAGTTTTGTTTTTTAACTATAACTTTCTCTTCTTTCTAAGATAATTTGGCAACCAATGTCTCTAGTCAATCATCTTGTCTCTGGCAAAAATTAACTTGTTCGAATATAAAATGCAAATTAACATAACAATGAAATAACATGTTTTGAATTTGTTTTGTTTTGTTTTTTAAGTAATGGTCTCTTCACTCCCTTGCCTGGAGTACAGTTGTATCGTCATAACTTCCTCAACCTCAAATTCTTGGACTGAAGCCATCCTCTGGCCTGAGCCTCTCATGTAGGTGAAACTACTGTCACATACTACCACACTTGCTAATTTTTCTATATTTTGTATGGCAGGGTTCCATTCTTGCCCAGGCTGGCCTTGAACTCCTGGCCTCAAGCAATCCTCTCACCTCAGCCTCCCAGAATGGTAGGATTCCAGGCATGAGCCACTCTGCCGACAATGACATGATTTATTTCTCAATTTGGGCTAGCCTCATCCCTTAAACCCTAACGCTCTGCTGGAAAAGGGCTTGAAATGCACTGTCACATTCTGTCATTGATAGAAGTACATATCGCTGCACTGCTTCCAAAGGACTATCCGGAAAAGTATTTCACAAAACTTAAGAATGTTTAAACTCTGGGAGCTAACAATTCCAATTTCAGAAAGTAAACTTAAGAAAATAACTATAAGGTAAGCAACAAAGAAAATCCTCAGTGTGCACCAATTTCTTACCAGTCAAATACACTTGAATATATTCACACCACAGAATATTAACACCATGATGTATTTTGAACAGACAACACCACAGGGATACAGTCATAATGCATTGTTAAAGTACAATACGCTGGCTACAGTACACTGAGGTATCCTTCCTAATGCATCAGTTTTACTCAAAAATTTGAAATGGTATATATGCACTAAAATGGTAATAGTGGTTGGAATCATGATGAGATTGCATAGACTATCAGACGGAATATTTTCTTTGTACATTTTCCTTATTTTTTTATGCATCAACATATGCAATTGTTTTTGTCATTCACTATGTCCTGAAGTAATGCAAGAAAGCCTGGAGTATTGTATCTGAATTAATACATTATTTTATAGGCTATGTGATTTTAAATTTATAAGTCAAATCAGATTTAACATTAACTTTCACAAATTATTTTTAAAATTAAATAATGTAAATAGTTGATAATGACAAAAGGCCAGGGAACAAGCTGGTTAGTCCTATCTAGTTTTGTAAGTCCCTGCTTTTCCCTGGGATCCCCTAAATGCCCTGTCACTTCCTCTGGGTCACTAGACCTACCTATTTTCTTCTGAGCGTAAACTTACTACAACTTCAGATCTAGTAAAGAACAGCATGAGCTACCTTGGTAATGTCCCTAGAAACATTCTCCAAAGCCTTACAAGGGCCAGTGTGAGACACAGAGGGTGACTGTAGAGTTTTAAACAGGTTTAAAGAAGCTCTGCATTCGAATGAGTGTTAACATCCCTTGCCCAGCAGAGAAGTTAAAACTGAGTCAGTCGTGCCACACAGATCTGGAAACTCTAATAGGTGGCAAAGAATAAAGTGAGAGGGCCAGGGACAGGCTCTGTGGCTTCTCCACTATCGACCCCATCAAATGGAGTGGAGTGTTTTCATGCTGAGGACCAAATCAATCACCAAGCATATGGGTGTCTCTGCCAGACTCCATTCGATGTGCTGCTCTGTACAAAACCCCCCATGTCCCTCCTTTCAGCCCAGGCTTCCTAATCCATTATTGACAATTGTTTCCTTAAGAACTGCAAAAAAGCCCATTATAGTCCCTGGAATATCAGGACTTACTCAAGGTGTGGGTTGATCTTCAAGTGTGTCCCTTGTTTCTATGCTGAGCCTCCCTCTGGGTCTCTGATGAGTGAACTTGCCCCAATACCATGAAGGACCACCACAGACAGCCAGGCCCTCTGTGCTTGCCGGCCTAGGTTTTCCTAGAGCTCTTCATACAAATGTAAAGGTGAATCAGGGATTGTATCATTAGACAGCCTAGGTGTTGAGCAAGCTTTAATCTCTGTTTCACAGATACATAAACTGATGATGCCTTGTTGTGCAAACTTATGTAGTTAAGTATCCATAGAACCAGGGTAAAAAAACTAGTCTCCTGACTCTCTAAGTAAGTGTCCATTTCAATACAGGAGGATTTAAACTTGACAAAGTTGTTTTTTGAGATATGGAGGCCATCCTTTGTTATAGGCTATGTGCTCCCTCAGTCCTACCTTTCCAGACTCCTTATTCCCTTCCTTGAGCCTCCAGGAGGAAATTCAATATGGCACCAAGGACGCTTACAAACCCACTCTTGGGCAATAACAAATTGCATCCTTCCTCCTCACTATTTCCACTCTCTGTCCCCTACACTTATCTTCTCTGCGCTTTGATCCTTAAGCTCTGCCCCAAGGCCATCCTGGGTGAGGACTAGCAGCAATAATCTCTCTAGCCCTGGGTCTATTTGGTTCCCTCAGACCCTAATTTTGAATTTTCCTTCTGGTACCACTTAATGAGGGAGGAGAGGGGAAGGTGCTGCTGTCCCCCTGATACTCATGAGTTACCCTCATTATTTTGGAAAAACTCATCTTAAACAGACAGTGATAAATTAGGACAGAAGCTGGCCACAGCAATAGAGCTGAGTTTTGCTTTGCTGCGCTCTAACCCTTTAGTTTCTGAATCTCAGTAAGGTCCAGCGGGATCATGGAAGAAGAGCAGGAGAGAATAGGGGAGTGGAGAGGTGGGTGTGGGCTTCACTCGGCGGGCATGAGTGATGGCTATTAAAACACAGGTGTGGAAGTCTTTTAATAAAGTAGCAATTGATACAGCCATAATGATGCACTCTAACCCTTACTCAGACCTCCAGGCCCCATAGCAGCCCATCTAAGTGTATACATTCTCCTTGGCAGATGGGGGTGATAAGACACAAATCAAAACTATTTTCAAAAAGATGAAATAGCATTAACATGAAACTACAGTTCCTGACTCTTCCTTACATAAGTTGTCTACCAGGAGAGTGGGCAATGCCTTCACTGGTCGGTCACTGCAGGATGGCCGGCAGTTTCTGCTGGGCGAGAGGACTGCAATAGTCAAGTCCAGCACTTCTCAAAGTGTGGTCCACAGCTGGGTGCTGTGACTCACCTGTAATCCTCGCACTCTGGGAAGGTGAGACAGGAAGATTTCTTGAGCTCTCGAGGTTGAGATCAGCCTGAGCAACAGTACATCACTGTCTCTACTAAAAATAGAAAAGCTGGCTCAGTGCCTGTAGCTTAGTGGTTATGGAGCTGGCCACATACACGGAGGCAGGTGGATTTGAGCCCAGCCTTGACCTGCTAAACAACAAAGACAACTGCAACAAAAAATAGCCAGATGTTGTAGTGGGCACCTATAGTCCCAGCTACTTGGGAGGCTGAGGCAAAAGAATCGCTTAAGCCCAAGAGTTTGAAGTGCTGTGAGCTGTGATACCACAGCTCTCTACCGAGGGTGACATAGTGAGACTCTGTCTCAAAGAAACAAACAAAAACAAAACATAAAAAAGCTATCTGGGTGTTGTGGCCGGCACCTGTAGTCCCAGCTACTCTAGAAGCTGAGGCAGGACGATCACTTGAGCCCAGGAATCTGAGGTTGCTGTTAGCTGTGCTGACACCACAGAACTCTAGCCTGGGCAATAGAGGGAGACTCTGTCTCAGGGAAAAAAAAAAGAAAGAAAGAAAAGAAAATGATGTGGTCTACAAATTAGTATTTGCCTATGACATGTTTTTTGTTTTTGAACTTTCATCGGTGATAAAATAAGAAGCCTGAGCTAGAATATAACTCAATCATATAACTAAGCACATGTTTTTAGTTCAGCTGATTTTATCAATGAAGAAAGCATCGTAATCGTGTTCATTTATATTCTGGTACAAATTCCTTATGTCATCACAGCAGCCACCGGTTCAACAGTTCATGGACCAGCTACGTTGAGTAACATTGCTCCAAACGCTCCTCGCCAATAAGGCCTCTGCTTCAAGTAGAGCTAAGAGGGAAGATTTCGGTAGTCAGCTCTTTGGGATCTGTTTTGCTAACTTTGCCACTTTCTATCTAAATGACCATTTTATGTATCCCCTTCAAGCTCAATGTCCTCATTATTCAAATGGGAAAATATTACCTACCTCTTAAGTACTTCCATGAAGATTAAATGAGATATAAAGTGGACTTGCCCTGCCCAGAGGCACAGGTGCTCCATAAATATGAATTCATTTCAGGGGCTGTTTCCACATGCAGTGTCACACCCAGAGGCATATTAGAATGCGTATAGATTACAGGTGTGTATGTGTGTGTATACCTGCGGCTATATGTATACGGGAATGCTACTCATCTTTACTAAGTTTTGCTTCTTTCTTCCAACAAAAGTCTTTATTTCTCTCTAATTTTACCTGGTCGATAAAATACAAAAAGACAAAGCAGCTACAACTCACATTCAAGAGAGACCAGAGCTTTTATCCTTCTGTATAATTAAAGTTGTTGAATAGAGTGAGATAAAAGATTAGTTTTCCTAGTACATATAATTTACGTGGAATGTGGAAGTTGCACTGAAGAAAGAACATTCAGAGCTTGGAAACAGAGAAGAGAGAAATTGTCCCCCCAAAAGATTCATTTGAATAGTCAGATAAATAGGTCAGCAATTCAGATGAAGCAGTGTGGTGGCCTCAGAGGGCCCCAAGCAGCTTTTTTGGGCACCCTTCCCCGAGATGAGACCTTAACAGTCTCCACTCCTCATACCATCTCCTAAAAACTATAGACCATGGTTTATTTGGGGACTATTTGCTTGTTGTAGCCAAAAGCTTTTTAACTGGGTTTCAATGGCCAATATGGTCCATGAACAGTTGATAATTTCCTTCAAATTGCATGTCAATTTGCAGGTGGACATCTTTTTAGGAAGTGTCCCTGGCTTCATAAAGAATTGAAGGGCTCTGTAGCTTTGCAATCATGTTCATTTATATTCTGATACAAATTCCTTATGTCCTCACAGCAGCCACCAGGCCAATGGTTCATGGACCAAATACTTTGCTCTAACTAAGAGCAGGGTTTTGTGCAGGTTGGCAACTGGATTGAATTAGCATTGCCATCAGACTTTCATTATGAAAGTCTACAGTCCACTCACACATTTAATAGACCTTTAATTAGCTTTTACTGTGTGAACAGTTTTAGGAGTTAAGAAAAAAAAAGCACAATTCCAATTCCCAGGGGTGACATGTGTGCCCGATACTCTCAAAGACTGGCTTTATTTTCTATGTCTTTATCACAGTGCCTGGCAGAGGGTAGGATTTTTAGAGTCCAGGATGGATGTGTAAAGGCTTGTCAAAAGGAATGAGAAAAAATGCCAAATATCAAGGATCTTACAGCCTTACAGACAAAGCAGAACACACACTGGAATGGGACATGCCTTGACTGTCCAAAGGAAGAATAACTTCCCTGTCTAAGGCTGGATTTTGGAAGGGTGAGCATCTATAGACATATTGTGTTCAGCGTCTTTGCCGGGCCCTGCAGAGTGGTGTGTAGGTGGTAGTACTCAGCAGGGTTTATGGCGCCCACAGGTAAATACGTACTGCTTTATTCTTCCCATGGCCTTGTTTCTCTATGACCTGACTGGCCAAGTTTCAAGCTTTGTGCATGACCTACACCCCTCTTCATCACTGCTTTTATTATTCTCCTTCAAGTTTTGCTTGACTGAGTATTTCAGAGAGGGACAGAATAGGGAGAAAAGAAACGGAAACAGGAAGAGGGGCCGATACTACTGATAGCCTGGGGCCTAGGGATTTACAGGTGGCTAGGATCTGGTGTTAGATCCAAAAGATAATATCGGACCCAAAACAATATAACAATTTTATATTCAGGTCCATAAATGAGGCCTGACCAAATGCAGAGAAAAACTCTAATTCAGGGCTTAAGAGCAATAAGATTCCTATATAAAACTCTTCTATCGAGTTGATGAGTAAATTAAAAAAAATAATAGTTCAATTAAAAATGTTTGAAGTAAAAAATCAGTAAGAAAATTTTATCAACAACATTGGATGGTTAAGGTAATTAATATTAAGGGAAAAAAGATTATTTCTTAATCTTTCTAGAACCTTGTCCTGCTTTTCAGCAAATGCCAAATTGTACATAGACCTGCAAAGATGGTGGCACATTTAGAAGTTACATTTTACTTACTGTGTTCTTGGCTGTGCAGAAGCTCTTTAGTTTGATCAGGTCCTAGTAGTATATTTTTGATGTTGCTTCAATTGCCTGGGGTGTCCTCTTCATAAAATATTCACCCAGGCTGATTTCTTCAAGTGTTTTCCCCATACTTTCTTCTAGTATTTTTATGGTTTCATGTCTTAAGTTTAAATCTTTAATCCAGAGAGAGTCTATCTTAGTTAATGGTGAAAGGTGTGGGTCTAGTTTCAATCTTCTACAGGTTGCCAGCCAGTTTTCCCAGCACCATTTGTTAAATAGGGAATCTTTTCCCCATTCATTGTTTTTAATTGGCTTGTCAAAGATCAGGTAATAGTAAGTAGCTGGATTCATCTGTTGGTTCTTTATTCTGTTCCATACATCTACCTCTCTATTTTTGTGCCAGTACCATGCTGTTTTGATCACTATGGATTTATAGTATAATCTGAGGTCTGGTAGCATGATTCCTCCTGCTTTGTTTTTATTCCTGAGTAATGTCTTGGCTATT
>CAUYQV010175613.1:0-15887 GCA_963574575.1 Galagoides demidoff
GGGAGGGTGGTCAATGGTTCAGGAAGGGGAGGGGGAAGGGGTCAATTAGGGAAGAGGTGGGTGGGGGAGGGGGAGGGCTTGGGGGAAGGGGAAGGGAAGGATGCGGGAGGGGGAAGGTGGGGGCAGTGGAGGAGGGGATGAGAAGTGGAGGGCTGGGGAGGGAGGTCAGTGAGGGGAGGGGTGGGGAAGTGGGAAGGGAGGGGAGCGGGGATGGCAGGGGAGGGGAGGAGAGGGGCCGGTAGTGGAGGGGTGGGGGAAGGCGCAGTGAGGGGGAGGGATGGGGTGGGGGGCGGTAGGCATGGGGAGGGGAGAGGCTGTGAGAGGGAGGTGGATAGGTGGGGGAGGGGTGGGATGAGAGCCGTGTGGGGAGGGGGAGGGTGGGGGAGGGGAACCGAAGGGCTCTGGGAGGGGAGGGCGATGGACAATGGGTATGGGTGTGTGTGTGTGTGTAGCCTGCATTCCGTTACATCTATCTTATTTCTGGCCCTTGTTCCACAGGATCTTATGAAATTTTCTACCACCATCTCCTACATCTTATTAAATCAATGGATTCCCTTCTAAACCTTTCAAACCCATGTTTTTCTCCACTTTTCCCTCTACTAGCCTGGGAGGCATTTCTAAAAGATTGTCCATGTCAGTCCTGGGCATCGCGGAGGTGATTTACACTGGCAGATGATGGCCATGTCCGGCCAGCACATCCCTGGTCAAATCCCGGTGGTCCTCTGGCCTATGTGACTTCATCACAGCAGACAGAACCCAGGAACGATCGCACGACTACTCCAAAATCCATTAAAAATTAACCAAGAAATAGAATGTCAAATGGCCTAAAATAAAACCAAGTATCAGTTTTAACTAGAGAGCATAAAATTCCTTGTTTCTATTCTCCCCAAACACGTACCCTTTGGACCCGGGGCTGCTTGGGAAACCAAAGTTGAAACATCCATGTGCCTCTGTGGATGTGTGCTTTGCTAGAGATCACCAACAAAACTCACCACTTGCCAACTTCAATTTAGAGATACACCAGGGAAGAAGCAAAGTCAGTATTATTCTTGTAGAGATTTTTTTTTTTGTTTTGTAAAGACAGAGTCTCACTTTATCACCCTCAGTAGAGTGCCATGGCATCACACAGCTCATAGCAACCTCCAACTCCTGGGCCCAGGCGATTCTCCTGCCTCAGCCTCCGGAGTAGCTGACGCTACAGGCACCTGCCACAATGCCCAACTATTTTTTTGCAGTTTGGCCGGGACTGGGTTCAAACCCACCACCTTGGGTATATGGGGCCAGTGCCCTACCCACTGACCCACAGGCGCCGCCCTGTTGGACAGAATTTTCACATTTCTCAGGCCTTTCACACACTGTGTTTTGTGCTGGAGAATGTTTATTTCCAATTCTGTAGCATTAATGCTAAATTGAATCCAATTAATGCAATCTCAATGGAATGAAAGGTAATCCTTTTTTTTCCCCCTGGCACATTTTCCCACAATTTCCTGATGTTTTATAGTACAATTACCTGGAACCAAAGTTTAGATCATAATTTCTTATCTGTTGAGGTTGAGAGAATGTGACCATTAATTGCCTTCTTTTAAGTAGTAATTGACTTTGATACCTGAACTTATTATGGGCAAATTGTCTGCTTTTATTGTAAGCTTTGGACCAAAGGAATCTTTTTTTTTTGTAGCTAATGTCAAAAGCTGGGAAAAGTTTCTAGTTCCTGCAATCCTAGCACTCTGGGAGGCCAAGGCAGGTGGATTGCTTGAGGTCAGGACTTTGAGACTAACCTGAGTAAAAATAAGACCCAATCTCTATGGAAAAAAAATATAGAAAAACTAGCTGGGCACATGCCTATAGTCCCAGCTACTTGGGAGGCTGAGGCAAGAAGATCACTTGAACCCAAGAGTTTGAGGTTGCTGTAAGCTATGATGTCAGAGCACTCTACCCAGAGTGACAAAAACAAAAAAAAAATAAACAATAACAAAACCCTCATGTATGATTGAATGGCGTGGCAGACTTTATATAAGGGCTTTTCACCTAAGAGGATAGAAGGACCTCCTGAAAATAGCCCTTTCAAAGGGAAGAACACATTGGGTTTCCAACCTCCTCGATCTAAATAAGTGAGTATCCATCTGCAATCCCAGCACTCTGGGAGGCTTAGGTGGGTGGACTGCCTGACAACTTCGAGACCAGTCTGAGCCAGAGCGAGACCTTCTCTCTAAAAATAACTGGGGGGTTGTGGCGGGCGCCTGTAGTCCTAGCTACTTAGCAAGCTGAGGCAGGAGGAGTGCTTGAGCCCAAGAGTTTGAGGTTGCTGTGAGCTATGACGTCATGGCATCCACTGTGGGCAACAAAGTGAGACTCATTCTCAAAAAAAAAAAAAAAGGAGGAAAAGAAAAAAGTTATTATCACCAAAGGGTTAAGGAAATCTTGACCCCAGAATGGCAAATGCTACACTGTCCACAGCCCAGGTCCCGTCTTCTCCTGACTTTCCTGCCTTCCCCAAGAGGAGATGGGAAAGAGCTTCTTATGAATTGTAAACCAAAGGGACTCTTTCTCCAGGGCACTTACTCTGCCATGGCCTAGCAAAGCCCAGCTAGAGACACTGCCTCTACCTTTCTTATTGTGTTGAGAGATATGAGGTTAGACAAAGAAGTCTGAGATTATTGCTGAATTATCAGTACAGTCACCTTCTAACTACTCCCCTTGGGAAGCTATGCACTGGTGCCAGGGCCTACTCCACCCTTCAAACAACTTTTTCGAGGATGAGTTTGTGAACTTAATTGTCAGAGCTCGTATGATAATAATGATGTCAGAGCTCTGATGGCCAGTCCAGAAAAAGAGTGCCAAATATCTCTGAACGGTGCACCGGGTGCTGGCAGGAGTGCATAGATTCCCAAGAGGAATACTTTGAAAGTGACCCTAGTGATATTTAGCAGATGGATATGCAGCATTTTTTCTAGCAAGAGTTCTCAAATTTAATTGTCAGACCTTGTGTGATGACAGCTCTGATGGCCAGTCCAGAAAAAGAGCTCCAGAACTGCTTTGAAGGGTAGACTGGGTTCTGGCGTCAAAGTACTTTACAGAGCAGGTGCCTGCAAGGGAAGTCCTTTGACGGTCACAGTAATGACACTCGGCAATGAGGCACATAGCACTTTGTCTGGGAGCAGTTCCCAAATGTAATTGTCTGCCCTCATATAAGAGAAAGGTACTTTCAAAAGAGAAGGTCCACCAGAATTCACATGCTTTGCTGGGTGACAGTGTAATGTTACAGCCCCTTTGGAAAGTAGCCTGAAAGTTCCATATAAACTATAACACGCACCTGCTCTATGCCTGACTCAGTTTATCTGACTCCCAGATATTTACCTGAGAGAACTGGCAACACTTGTTCATAAAAAGACCTGCACAAAAATCTTTGCAGCAACTTAATACGTAATAATTACAACCTGCAAACAGTCCAGATACCTATCAAGTTGACGATGAATAGATAAAAATGGTTCATTCCTACAATGGAATATTATTCAGAAAACAAATACCACAAGAAAAAAAAATGAGTGCCAATAACATGAGTTAATTTCAGTCCTATTATGCTGAGAGAAAAAGCCTCCTTATACAGAGGATGGACAGCTTAGTGAATAAAAATTCAGGGCACCCAGGTAATTTGAATTTCACGTAGATTATGCATAACTTTCAGTGTGAGTATGTTCCAACTACTCCTTGGTTAGACATACTAAAAATATGCTTTGATTATCTGAATTCCAAATTTAACTGGGCATAGCGTATTTTATCTGTCACTCCAATTTACACGGTGCATAATTTCATTTATGTGCAGACCTGTGGTGGAAAATAACTAAAGAATATCTACTTTTAGAGGGGTGGGGCACAGTGATTGTCGAGGAAGAACAGGCTTGAGAGAACTTTCTAGGGTGATGTTCACGGTCTATATCTTGATGCTGACCTATGTCACACAGGTGTGAGCATTTGTCAAAATTCACCAGATGCTAAATTGGGATTTGTGCATTTCATAACCTGTCAATTTACTCAAAGAAAAAAACCTGAAAAATTCTAGTTAAATATGAGTTTGCTGGAAAATTTATAAAGAGGCATATAGGTACTGTGGAATTTACCTTAACATATGTGAAATGGATGGAGAGAATATGGATAGATACGTGGGTGGACTGATACATGCTAGAGCTTCTTAGGTGGCAGAAGACATGAGACCTCTGGGTCAGAGACAAAGGATGGTCCTTATACATTCTTTAGCAATTTTCTCTGTTAGAGAATTTACACAGTAAGAGCAGCAGCTGGAGAAGGAGCATCGTACTGGTCTCCTGAACTGCAACCCCCACTGGGCACTATGAAAATGACTGGGTGATGCCTGCACACAGAGGACTGCATTACAGGACAGGAACACCATGCTTAGGGATGTGACCTGAGGACTCATAATGGCCAGTAATCCTGTATGCCCTCTTCTCTAGGAGGACACATTATCTTTATTACACTGCCAAATAAGAAAACCTGCCATTTGCTTTAAAAGAAGAACACCATCATCCCTATCTCTCCAAGCAGTTGCCTACACAAACATCCTTGAAAAAAAGATAGTCTAGAACTGCAGTTCTCAACTTGTGGGTCACGACCCCTCTAGGGGTCGCCTAAATACATCCTGCATATCAGATATTTACATTATGATTCATAACAGTAGCAAAATTATAGTTATGAAGTAGCAACAAAAATAATTTTATGGTTGGGGGTCACCACAACATGAGGAACTGTATTAAAGGGTTGTGGAATTAGTAAGGTTCAGAACCACTGGTCTAGAATAAAAGCTGTCAGGACCTCAGCTTGCAATACATGCAGAAATGCAGGAGACATGGCTGGTGCCTGTGGCTCACTGGGTAGGGCACTGGCCCCATATACCGAAGGTGGTGAGTTCAAACCCAGCCCCAGCCAAACTGCAACAAAAATAGCCGGGTGTTGTGGCAGGCACCTGCAGTCCCAGCTACTCGGGATGCTCAGGCAGGAGAATTGCCTAAACCCAGGAACTGGAGGTTGCTGTGAGCTGTGACACCACGGCACTCTACCAAAGGCAACAAAGTGAGACTCTGTCTCAAAAAAAAAAGAAAAAGAAAAAAATGCAGGACACACTGAAAGAGATGTTCCTCCCCAACCTTTTTCATCTGACTTCTTGAATATGTCAGAAAGCAACTTAGAGGTGTAATATAGCTTACATGATATCAAAAGCTATGACATAAGGACTCTCAGTACCAAGGCACAATGGGGTAAGAAACTCCTCATGGAAGGTGAGTCTCTTTTTTTCAAAATTAAGCCTTTAACTATTCCCCTATCAGTGGGTTTCACAACAGGCTCAGAGCTTCCCTCTGCAGTCCTAAGAGGAAACCAATCTTCAGAAAAGTTAGCAGCTTTCAATTGTGACTCATCTTGCCCCTCTGAACTGTAAACTTAATTTCTATCATAACCTCCTTGGAAAGAGGCAAAGTCCAAAGATTTGATGACATAAGTAACTCCAAAGCATGTCTCAGTCACTGCATTGGTGCCAGTGTTCTGGACCACAAGGAAGTCCCAGTGGACAGCCATTATCTCCTGTCAAATGTGATGCCCTGTGTTTTGTTAGAGATGTCTTGAGGGATGTAAATTGATAATAGTTTCCTTGAATTAGGGTCTCTCTAGGGGTGCATGCATGCATATGCACACATATTTATGAGCAAGTATTTATCAGCACATCCCTGACTATTTTGGACTGAAGTTATTACTTCAAGGTAATAAAATTATGGGAGAAGAATAATGAATAAAAGGAAAGATCAAAGTTTCTTCGCCAATAATGGAAATCACAAATTGTTTTTTTTTTTCTATTTAGTTACTTTACACCAATTTATTATCCCCAAATCCCTACTGAAGGCATGTACAATTTGGCAGAGAATTCACTTTAAAACAAGTTATATTTTGTGGTTGGCATTTTCCAGAATCATTGAAATTATATGCTTGTATATGTTCAGTGTGGGTTTGTAATTGAAAAGAGAGAGGGAAAGAGAAAAAGTTACATCACTCAACTACTTCTTAATGTTATTTACCTTATCTGAATATTCAGGAAGTAGGGATCTTATTGTTGGATGAGATTTGGCCAGAAGAAAAGAAGCATTTACCGAGATTGCTGAAAAATGTCCATTTTTATAGTCCCTGTTAAGGACACGCCAGAGGGTATAATTCCCCATGCCTTTGACAGAAACAATTTAAACTCTACCGGTCAAGGGAAATATTTTTCAACCTAAGTGGGAAATTAGCAATGGAGGAGAATGAAATTTAAAAGTTAAAAATTTTAAAAGAATTATGTTTTAAAAGAGAAATGGCTAAATTAAGGCAATACCCCTAAGTTTATTTTAGTGAACACATCCAGAACTATAATCACCAAAGGGCACTAAATTTCTTGCATTGTTGATAGTATCAAATTATAAAAGAAAATTAATAGGCCATACAGAGTTGAAAATTTGCATAAAAATGATCTATCTTTGGATCTGGAGTGAAAACTGAGATTATCGATTCTTAATTCTGAGGGTAGCCAGCCCTCAAATATCCCTGACTCTCATTGCGCGTACCTTTATTTAGTTCTCTCCTACGTTGTGGTCAATTTACCGAACCACCATACTATTATTGTTTCCTTAGTGGTGGTACCAGACAGTCACAGTGAGATTATAAAGGATATTATAGTTTCTCTCTTGCTTTCTTGGGTCTGAAGAAAGTTGGCAGCCATCTTGGAAGGACACTCAAGCAGCTCTGTAGAGAGAGCTGCAAAGTGAAGAATGGGGGTCCTCTTCCAATAAACAGTAAAGAACTAACATCTGTGGCCAACAGCTACAAAAGTGGGCCAGCTTAAAAGCAGTTCCTCCAGTTCCAGTCAAACCTTCAAATGATATTAGCTGCAAATGGCATCTTGACTGCAATCTGATAAGACATCCAGAGGCAAAAATACCAAGCTCATCCACTCCAGAATTCCTATTTTAAGATTACACCTTAAAATTTAAAACATTGTTTTAAAAAAGTCTTTATTTCTCTGTATCCAAACATTACAAAACTGAAAGATAAGTAGCATTTTAGCTATCAAACCAGCCATTGGGCCAAACCCTGTCCACTGAGCCTGCCCACTGCCTGCAAATGGCATCTTTCTCTCTTCCTCCCATTGTTGGTGACTGTAGGAAGGGGAAAAGGGCGCTCCCTGCCACCACGTCAATCTCAGGCCCTGCCTTCCAGCTTTCAATTGACAAATGAAGAATCCAGCCTGCTAACAGAGTCAGACAAGAGCTTCTGCTTGATCCCAGGGGGACACAAGTCGTGCTTGATGAAGTCCCATGAGGTAGAGTACACGGAGCCCAACTTAATGGACTGCTGTTCTGTAGTTACTTTAAAAAGAAAAAAAAGCAAAAAGAAAAGGATTTGAAAAGCCTGTACAATTTTCCTGTCTTTCTGCAAAGAGCACTACCTGCAATGCTCTGGGGCCAGAAGCCACCACCCACACCAGGGGCCTAAAACCCCACCAGACTGTTGTACGCCAGACACCAGTTTCTCCCAGACAATGCTGTGAGGCCATCACAGCAGGAGAAAATGCACAGAAACACCACCATAAACTAAGTGAGATGTAGAGTTGTAGACACAGAGAGAAAAAATTACTGCCAGCTGGGGAGAGGTCTTCAAAAAGCAGAGCATGTGGGGAGAAAAGGCCACTGCAAGCAGGATAGAAACTATCCTCACTCCTTTAAGATGTTTTTATTCTCACAAAGGAAAAGAGCTTGTCATGGGATGGCCCTCCTGTTCCCTGCATGCCTTGTGACCAGCCTTCAAGGGCCAGGAACACTGCCCTGGCCACCAGCATCATGAATCCCACCACTGAGCCTCCTTCCTAGAAAGAAAGAAACTCTGGCAGGAGCAAGTTCCCAAAGCTGGTTTACATGCATTTTTTTTTTCAAGATTAATTTTAAATACACAAAGCTCTTTTTCTGTGTGCCCATAGTTAGGGAAAGCCTGTTAGCAGTTCGCACCTGTACTTTCTGGTAGTCAATTTTCTTTCAAAGGGAGAGATGAGTAAACATTTAGTGAGCGTATGTCAGAGGCATGACATGAGAAGAGAACATTTTAAGGTGAGGGACGGCTATGCTGGGTGTTACTGGCATACTGTTCCCTTTCCCTAGGGCTCTTGTGACGGTCAAAAGACCAGAATGAGTTCTTCCGCCAGGATGGCCCTCAGCTGTGTCTGTGTATATAATAGTAATTACCTTGCATTTCACAGGCTTCAGTTTATAAAGCACCATCGGCTCTGTGGTCTGACTTGGTCCCCACTGTGATCACATGAAAAAGCCAAATTATCATCCCCATTTCACAGGAGGGAAACTGAGACTCAGAGACAATGAGGCAATAGCCCCATCCTTGTAAAGGCACGGACAGTGAAGGTGGGGTGAGACTCAGGCTGAGATCAGACCTTGACAGTGCCTCAATTTCCACTTCTCTAAGAAAAGCATCATAATACTGGTCTATGGAAAGAGACTCTTCTCCCATTGTACAGATGGGAAGACTGAAGTGCAGGGAGTCTCAGTAAATTGCTGCAGACTGTGCAGACTAACCCTAGCCCTAACCTAATGGTGTGACAGAGGAAGTCTGGCTCCAGAGTCTAAGCCCTTAGCATCATTAGTGCGGTCAATGAAACAGGATCATTCATGATGGAAAAGAAGAGGAGGAAATGGTACCACAATTAGAGGTGGTGAACCCCAGGCAGCAGCCAGGGGAGCAGCATCAGAGGCCATCGAGAAGAGCTTTCCTTGATTCTGATGGAAGTCATTGTGAGTGTTCCCATCGCACAGGCAGAGTGCTCCCGTAACTAGGTTGACCCAGATGTCTTTTTCCCAGATAACCAGAGCACCTGTGTGCATTAAATTGCTCACCTTGCATCCTTCCACCAGAGGAAAGCCATGTAACATTCTTAACCCTGTTGGAGTTTACCTTTGTAACCACGAGTATCAAAGGGCAGCAACAAATCTATCAACTAAGACCTGGGCTGCAGGAGGGAAAGGTTGGCCAGATAGTTACATCTCATTGCAGTGGAAATCCTCCAGGAATCTTTAAACAAATGGAAAAGCCAGCCGGAACCAAGGTTGGCATGCTGTACACCTGTCAGCATCTAGCCAATGAGCACCTCACCTCCACAGCCCCATGGCCGGACTCAGCGCGTCAAGCCTGAGAAGCAGGAGAAGAAAGACAGTTTGGTGACTTGCAGGAGGAAAAGTAGCCTTCTTCAAAAGAACTGCCTTCTGGGAATTCAACCTTATCTCAAATTTGTGTCTTATGAATGTCGTAATTCCTGAAATGTTGATAAGAGATTTACATATCTCTGAGTTTGATGCATTTCTTTGGTAGTGAAGAAAACGGAACAATCCCATTTTACACTGCTGAGGAATTTATAGCACTGGAAGATAAGAAAAAAAAATGGGCCAGGGCGTAGGCAAAACCCATGGATTCAGAGGCTGCATGGATCAACTCGCCAGATAATTGCACAGCCCTCCATGTCACTCTGTACAGCTAGGGCTTCAAGGTAAAGAATATCGATGCCTTTTGTTTTGTGGTATATTAATTACAGTTGCGAGAATTTATTCCTAGGCCAACATATGGTAATTTAATTCAGGGGGAATGCTTTCATTAGTTTGATATTAAAATTCATACTTCTCCATTGATTGTTTTGATGTTAGACGCAGCACACACGATACAGAAATTTAGAGAAGCGTGGTATTGTTGGAGATGATGTGATCGGAAAGGCTCCAGAATTAATGGGATATCAGAGATGAGAGCGTGAAGAAATCCTGTGAGCTGAAATAAATGACGTGCTGACACAGGGAGAAGGCCTGGCATCCTGCAGGCATCTACAGCACCACTGCTCAACAGCAAAGGGTCTGGGGAACGTGATGCTTCCTTCCCGCAGCACCCTGACCCTCACGTCTGATTAGAGTCCTCTCAAAGCTCAGAGCATCCTGGCTGTTTCTAGTAAAGAAACACAAGTCGGGTGGCACCTGTGGCTCAAAGGAGTAGGGCCCTGGCCCCATATATCAGAGCGGGGTGGGTTCAAACCCAACCCCGGTCAAAAACTGCAAAAAAAAAATAAAAAGAAGAAACACAAATATAAAAGCAGCAGGCACAGTTCCGCTCCCTGCCTGCCTTCACAAGTCTGAGGACAGCGATCCAACTCTCAGTGGTCAAGTGTGCTCAACTGTCAGGTCTGAATCGTCCTCTCGGCCTCTCCCGATTTATAGTGTCTATTGATTGTGGGGAGGGGGGTTGTGCTTTGGAAAGAAATATTCCCTTTGTCAGTTTAAGGAATGTGCCAGAGATCTTGCATGTCTCCATGCTGTGTTCTTCACGGTGCTATGTAGACAGGGTTCCCAGCTGGCTATGGAGTTACATCAGTCTGCTGGGATCTGGGGTCTGGGCGGGGCGGACTTCTCAGCCTTGCTTCTGAGCTAGCCCCTCTTCCTTTAAGGAGGCCATTCATCACCTCACTCAGGATTTCTCAAGTCCAGCACTGTGGCACTTAGGGACACATGATTCTTTGTTGGGGTGAGGCTGTGCATTTGGGGGGTGTACTGTACTGTGTTTATCTAGGGCCTTGCTGGCCTCTATTTAGGTGGAACCAGGTCAGAGAGAAGTCCTCCAGCAAGCATGGGCATCTCCTTGCTCCAAGCAGCCCTGGGCCCTTGCTTCTCACACACTTACAAGTTACATCTCTGATTACTTGAAGATTTTTGTCCCTTCCCCAGAACCTTCTGTCTTTTCCTCCACCCCAAACTGGGGGACCTTTTGAGAGCAGATGAGGTGGGATGTTATGATGGGTTTCAGATTGGAAGGGGGGGTAGAGAGAGAGAAACAGGTGTCGCAGCTGACTCCCAGGACAGGAGAGTCCCAGGGCCACGACCTCCTATTTCCAGAGAGAGGACAGGGAGGAAGATTCACAGCATCGGGACAGGAGAGAAGAACTAAGTGCAGAAACTATTAAGACTTAAATTCCCCTGAGGTGTCAAAGTAGGCCTGTCAGACGATAGAACACAGAGTTTTGGTGTTCTCGGGGAGGTCTGGACGGGATGTGGGGACAGAGAATTCCACAGCAGTGCAGAGGGAATGAAGGCCACAGAACCTGCACCAGGAGTCAGAGACGGAACGGAGCTCGGAGATCCCCCGCAGCCCACTGGACAGGAGGGAGACAGGGAAAGCAAGGAATGAGGCTGAGGAGCCGTCAGGAAGGATGACAATCGCACCTGTGTGCATTTTTCTCTTTTAGCAATCTGAGTCTTGACACAGCGACGTTAACAAACTGTTTTCACTTACAAGCCCCTGAAAGGAAGTTGTCATTATTTTTTGACTGTTGTTTGCTTCTGGGCTGCTCTCATTTCTTGAAGAGCTTTCCTCGATCCTGATGGAGGTCACTCTGTGAGTGTTTCCATCACACAGGCAGAGTGCTCCCGTAGCTAGGTGGACACAGATGTCTTACCCTATCTCTGCTCTTACAGAATCATAGCATTATAGAACTAGTAATAAATGCCAAAGCTCTACTCCTTTTTCCCAGATAACCAAAGCACCTGTCTGCATTAAATTGCTGACTGAATTATTTGCAACTCAAAATTTAGTTCCCACCCTCTCACCTTTAATGCTGTGTCTCAGAGTTTTTCCTCTGGAGCTTAGAGGAGAAATTGTGTGCCCGCTTCTCCAGGAAGGCTGAAAAAAGGCATTTCTTGAGACACATTTGTGGGATATATTTCTTTCTTGCAAAAGAGACAAAGGATGTTTGGGTAGACGTGAATTTGTAATGAGTGTGATGTTGGTAGAGAAGGCAGGCATGTGCCGTAAGGAGCAGACTTGTCGCTGACTGTAGGTGGGAAGACAGTACAAAACGTCTCTTTCTCAGGACAGCTGAATCAAGCCAGCCCCACCCAGGCGAAAGACCAGCTGTCGGCCCAGAGATCAAAGGTGTCTCTCGAGGCTGGCTGTCCGTGGATGGTGGGTGGTGTG
Source organism: Galagoides demidoff (assembly GCA_963574575.1). Classification (NCBI taxonomy): domain Eukaryota; kingdom Metazoa; phylum Chordata; class Mammalia; order Primates; family Galagidae; genus Galagoides; species Galagoides demidoff. Next base: position 12,046 of record CAUYQV010175613.1, read on the forward strand.
TGCCCTCATCTCTATGCATGAGGACAGATATTCAAAGCGATACTCCAGTTGGCTGAAATTTCCATTTGCCATATGCAGATAGATGGAAATATATGCATCTCTATTGCAGATACCGGGAAGCATTTGTTAACGAGGAGAGACAAGTCAAAATGGCTAAATTTGACTAAGGGAAATATGTTCAGGCAGGGAACAGCCAAAATGAGGGCACCAGTTCCATTTAGGAAAAGGAAGTCTGAGAAAAAAAAATACAGAAAGACAAAAGAAGGACATCACCTAAATGAAGAGAGGCATCTAGCAGAGGAAACGTTTCCAGAGTCAGGCAAAGCTGACCCCCGACACACCATCATTTATTAGCACTGTGACCCCCATGTCTGAGTCCCAGGCCCCTTGTATTCAAAAGAGAAAATGACGCATCTTACCTGAAGGTGTTTTATAAGCGATCAACAGGATAATACATATCAAAGTCCTAACAGCGTGCATGGTGTGTGATTAATGTGCTGGATACTGTAGCATTTCTTCAGAAAATGTTTCTTATAAATACATGGTTTTTTTTTTTCCTCTTCCATCTTCAGACTACCCACGGATCCATCTATTCACTACAAAATATTTTTTCACACCTTGGCAAAACTTTGGGCTTCATCTCTATTAGAAAACCTATAAAAATTTCATAAATATGAAATTAGAGCCTGCAGGAACGTAAATTTTATTCTGTGGTTATGATGTGTGCCTTCAGGAAATGACCCTTTCTATTCAAAAAGTGCCGTCCCATTTATGCTCTGACTTTGATGCCCGGATACGGGAGATAAAGTTACCCTTTGCTTGACATAATTCCCGTCCTGTCCCCTTCTCCTTGATTTAAAATCGTCAGAATCAGGGAGAACGGTAATGACTACAGTAGTTCCCAAGCAGATTTACATCCACTATTTTAGTGAAGAATGGTCATGGTTCTGCCGGCTTATCAAAATTAGGGGAGTTATCCACACACACAGTTGTAATCTTACCTCCCTGTGGGAGACACACACGATTTCAGCCCTGCACAGTGTCACAAGCATGTGTGAAATACCCATGCTGCCATGTTCACACACAAGGACATGAAGATGGACCAAAGGGAACAAGGTTGCCTCACAGAGACGTACCTGGGAACAATTTGTGCAAAAGAACTAACCTTCCCAGTGGCACTGATGTGAGACCAAGTCCTTGCATTTGGAGTAGAAAAATATACCTGCTGGACACGTGTTTGGCATTAAGGATGCAGAGATTTGAGACTAGCATATTTGCATAAGGGCTCATAGCACATGGCCAAGCTGAACCAAAATGCAAGGCAGCTTCCCTTCCCCACTCCTGAGCTGAACTAAATCTCTCTGTCTCTCTCTCTCTTTCTGGCTTTCTTTTTTTTTTTCAGTCTGCCAGAACCTTGGCACGCTCTCAGGAAGCTGTTGTAAGAAAGGAATTCTGTTTCACAGGGGTCTTCTCTGACATTTTTCTCATCATTCTATCCTGGGGATTCTCAACAGTATCATAATTAATACACATTTTAAAATATAGCAAGTACAATCATTTCTATGTATTTTGAAATAAAAGTCATATGTCACAGACCCTATCGCAATCTTAATTTGAAAAAATAAATCAATATAATATCCTAACCAGGCAGTGATTTTCTTTTCTTTTCTTTTTTTTTTTTTTGAGACAGTCTCACTCTGTCACCCCTGGTAGAGTATCGTAGTGTCATAGTTCATAGCAATCTCAAACTCTGGGCCTCAAGTGATTCTCTTGACTCAGCCTCCCCAGTAGCTGGGACTATAGGCACCTGCCACAATGCCAAGCTAGTTTTTCTACTTCTAGTAGAGACAAGGTCTCGCTCTTTTTCAAGCTGGTCTTAAACTCCTCAGCTGAAGCAATCTGCCCATCTCAGCCTCCCAGAGTGCTAGGATTACAGGCATGAACCACCTTAACAAGCGTATTAAAGCAGTGATTTTCAACTGGTGTGCTTATGAGAGGATTTTAGGTATGCCAGGGAAACTTTTAAAGATCATTAATTAAATTATTTTAGAAAGAAGTGGAAATGGCTCAGCACCTGCGGCTCAAGTGGCTAAGGCGCCAGCCACATATACCTAAGTTGGCGGGTTTGAATCCAGCTGAGGCTCACCAAACAACAATGACGGCTGCAACCAAAAAATAGCTGGGCGTTGTGGTGGGCGCCTGTGGTCCCAGCTACTTGGGAGGCGGAGGCAGGAGACTCGCTTAAGCCCAGGACTTGGAGGTTGCTGTGAACTGTGATGCCACAGCACTCTACCCAGGGGGACAGCTTGAGGCTCCTGTCTCAAAAAAAAAAAAGAAGAAGAAGAAGTGGAAAGCAAAAAGTATACTCTTTTTTTAAACTCTTTTTTTGATCAACATCATTTCAGTGTGCTATGGAACTTTAACTATTGGTTCAAGTGTGCCCTGAGATTTAAAAAGGTTGAAAGACACTGCTATGAGGGATAAAGCCAAGGAAATTCGTTCTTACAAAAGAATATGCATGGGTATTGCAATATGTTAGATTAGATGTAATTGCACAGGAAATGTTAGGAGAGATGGATGCCTCCAGAGGGTGCAGGGATGGGGTTTAAGCAGACATCAGAAGATGCTCGCAAGAGACAGTGCAGGGTGTGAAAAGTCATGATGCAGATAGCACTAAAATAACAAGCAGCATTAAGATAAGGTCCAACAGACAAGACGACTTTGACAACAGTAATCGGAGAAAAAGGAAATAATTGCAAATACCGCAGGGACGCGTGCCAAGCCAATGACAGACTTTCAGGGCAGAAAGCATGATATTTCTGCACATGGGCTTGGGTTGCTCTTATTTATAATCACAGTGTCAAAGGTACTTTCTGGGCTGTGACATGAAGCAGGCTGTGGCGAACTGTCACAGAAAGCATAGCCCTAATTGGAAACTCCACCATGTGTCAGTGTGAGCCCAGTCTGCTGAGTTCACATCCCTGACGTGATTCTTCCAAAACAGAGCTCAACATTTTGTCACATTCTAAACAAAATAAAGCATAATCTCACCTGTCATTATGTGCTACTTGGACTCCTTATGAAAAACCAATCAAAAACAAAACAAAACAAAACAAAAAAAAACAACACAGCTACCAGTTGAAGCTCAGAAACTGGATTTTTGACCCAAATTTGAACATGTACAGGGCTACTCACTATAAATGTCCCCAGCTTTGTGCTGTGTCCCCATGCTTTTGTCAGGGCCCCAAACTGAGACTGGATTATTGGATAATTAATGTTCATCATTCTTTAATCGTTGAATGTTCACTTTTTGGGAACCGGTTCTGTGCAATTTATGCCCTTTGGGGGATGGGGCAGGACCAACCCAAATGTGGACAAAACAAAAGTGCTTGTGAACATATGCCCTTGACCTGAAGTAGAGCCCGAAAAAGGAAAAGAAAAAGGAAAAAGAAGAGAAGAAAAAAAAGAAAAGAAGAGAGGACTGGAGGGGGAAGGGAGGAGGAGGGGAAGGGAAGGGAGATGGAGGGGAGGGGGGAGGAGTGATGAGGATGAACGGAGGGGGAGAGGGAAGGGAGAGAATGGGAGGGGGAGGGGAAGGGGTGGAGCGTGGCTGGTGGGGAGAAGGGAGGTCGATGAGGAAGGGGGAGGAGGACTTGACAGGGATGGTGACAGAAGACAGGGATAGGGAAGGGGAGGGTGGTGGGGGAGAGGAAGGGGACTGGAGGGGGCGGTGGTGGGGGGTAGAGAGAGGGGAAGGGGTGTGGTGGGAAAGGGCAGAGGGAAGGAGAAAGGTGGTGGGGGAGGGGGACCTGGCGGGCAGTGGCAGGGAGGGGGAAGGGTGG